>JADGKA010000453.1:0-20452 GCA_027604605.1 Borealophlyctis nickersoniae
GGTGGGGGGTGATGTTCGGTGGACCTGACTGCGTCCATGGACCGGCGATTGGGGGCTGGTGGTAAGGCTGTCGAGTCATCACCAAAGGATCCGCTGAGCGTTCTCCGATGATTTCGTGTGGGCGGGGGAGGGCGTGAAGGTTGTTGACCACCACCACTATCATCCCCTTTCTGATTAGCGCCACGTCGCCCTGCTTGACTCATGAACTTTGCGAAACGCTGGGAAGTGCGTTTGTATTTGCTCGCCGCGCTCTTGTCGGATTTGGCGTCTGGGGTTTCAGACGCGTTGTAAATGGACGGGAAGAATGTTGACCGTAGCGTGCCGTGGGACGACGAAAGGAACGTGCGGAGTTCGTCAGATTGACAAATGCTGGGATCATCCATGAGGCGCTATAGAGGGATACAAAAAGTCAGACTCGAGGGGGATTATGTATTTACGCACAAAATGGTCGAACGCACCTGTAAATACTTTTCCAAACTCTGCATCCTCACAGCTTTCAACTCCCTTTTCCCCCTCGGCCACAACCCCAACGTCTTCCCCGGCAACTCAAACTCATTCACAATCGGGAACCTCTCCTTCAACTTTCGATGCAACGCATGAAAATCACTGTACCGTCGTCGAACCGTCCACCCACTCATATCCACCTCCTTATCGATCCTAATTAAATAAAACGTAACCTTTTTGCCCGGCCCATCCACACCCTGTCGCACCACATCGTCAAACGCAGCTTCGATTTTGACTGTGCATTGGCCCGGAACGATGGCGTCCTTCTGCTCCTGCGATTGGTATTTCGCTTTTTGACGCGTGAGGTCTCCGACTTCCTGGCGAAGAAGTTCTTTGGTTTGTTCGAGTATGTACGCTTCGACGACGCTGACGGGGCCGCCGCCGCCCTTGCCGCCGTTTTCTGACAAGACGAGCGAGTTGAGGATGTTGATGCAGTCGATTTGGAGCAGGACTTTGTCTGTCTCTTCTTTCAGCTGTTGGAGTTTGGTGGTGTTTACCAGGAGTTCACCGGGGGCGTGGAATTCGGGGTCTTCATCCATGGTCCAATCTTTTCGTTGCTGTTGTTGTTCGGCCACATCCTCGGTGTCCTTGAATATGATGTCAATGTCGTCGGGGGCCACGGGTAACGTTTCCGATCCCAAAACCGGAACGCTCGCCCATGCGGTGGGTCCACCCTTGCCCGAATCGGAATCAGTGTCGTGGTTCTTTTGCCTGTTCAGGAACCGCCTGCCGGTGGTTTGATGGAGACGAGGACGTTTCGGTTTTGCCCCGGTCAAGCGCACCGCTGCATTCCGATCAATAGCATCCTTATCAGACTGGCATTCTTTGCTACCAGAATGCACTGCAGAGAACTCACCAGTGGCTTCAAGTTCTTGAAGTAAAGACGTCAACAAAAAGCTTTGCCGAACATCCGTCTCAAGCCCTTCCATACTCCCATCCATACCGGACCCTTCAGTTCTATTCATACTATCCGAGATACCCAAATCCCAACTGCTCCTTTTCGACAACCCGCCGGCAGACAAACCCTCCCCAGTCCTCCTCAACCCATCCATCGACCTCCTCGTCAACGTCAGAGGCGGTTCGCCAGCACCAGTGGCGATACCTTCCACCTCGCTCAATTTCTTCTTTTGAAACTCGCTGGCCCATCGAAAGTACGATTCGGAATGTAGGAATGAACTAAACTCCTCTTGTAATTCCCGATGCACCATATCTTGTGCCACCAAGATGCACTTGTACTCTTGGGATGAGTCGGAAGATGAGCTTCCGTTTGTCGCGAATTCTTCGATGGCGGAGACGAGGATGTCGTTGCCGAGGTCTACGGCTGGGTGGCCCCCAGGCGGTGCAACGAGAAAGCTGCGGTGGATTTTTGCCGCTTCTTTTTGGAGGCGTTCGTCTGTGCCGATGGCCTCTCCTTCTGGATCGAGAGTATGATCGCTGGGTCCGCCAAAGGTGTCGCGAGTGTAAATGCCGTTCATGAGTCGCCACACTAGCTTTCTATTTTAGACACTGCGTAGTCAGCGAAAACATGCCTCGTTCACTGAGAATCAGCTCACAACAATAAAACTTACCGATACTTTTCCGCCGCCAACCAAAATCGAACTTTGGCAATGCTATTCTTGTCCCCGCGTTTCTCCAGATAATCGAAAAAGTAATACAGACTGGTCGAACTCTCGGTTCCCTTATCAGCACTATCAATGTAGTCGTCCATCATTTTCCGCAGCGTCAGCTGGTCATATTTTGAATTCGTTTTGTCTTCCATCATGCCTGGGGAGAGCATGAGCATCGATGCTGAGTTCCGTTTGTTGGATTTTTCCTGGGAAGGGCCTAGAACGTTAGCGAAATTTTATCGCGGGAATGCGAGGATGCTAATGGATTCTTACCAAACTCTTTGTTTCAGTCTCGGCGAGAGCTACTATCCGTTTATCGAACTTGGACCGGAGGACGTCCAAAGATTTGACGTAACGTTTCAGAGTATCCACTGATTCGCCGTAGAGTTCTTCAAAATATTGCAAGTCCTCTGCAAACAGGCAGGGTCAACAATGCATCAATGGGGTAAGGCCAGTCCCACTTCCAGCATTAAAGAAGAAGAGCGCCTACTTGCTTCATCCAACCTCCGCCGCATCTCGCTTACAAGCTGATGCCGCACCGCCTTTGCGTCTACCAAAGACCTCACTTTCCTCGAATACTTTGAAAGTGGCTCGAAAAAGCGGAATTTATCGGACATGGTGGTGGTGGGGATGGCAGCAGCAGTGGGAGATCTTTGGACAAACACTGGAGGGAAGTTGGAAAAATGGCTGTCCACAAAGGCGCGGAAAGCTCTTATAGTTTTTTGCATCATTGCTCTCTTTTGGGCCTACACAAAATGTAGTTTGTATTTCACTTTTATTGACTTGCCGCAACAATGGCGCTTTACAAGTGTAATACAGTTCCCATATCCCCGTACCTTCTCTAAAAGGCGCAAATTCAGTACATCCGGCTGGCAGAATCTGTCCATCAACGGCCAGACCAACTGACAGACCACCCATTCGCGAATGAGTATCCGCATCAGATTTGATGTTTGAAACAGGTTGTCCTTGTCGCCTGATCCTGCTCCGCGAGTCGAGCCCTCCTTCATAGCCCCCCCATCCAACATTCCCAACACCCCACACACTTGATCCATTACGGTTCTCAAATGAGCCCGTTCTCCGTCCGCGCCATTTTTCAAGGCTGGGTGGAGTAATCCCGATGTCATCATCCGGAGCAGAATTAAGGCGTTTAGCTCCTCGACATTATTCCGGAGCGCTGCAATCGATCCAGGGAAAGTGTCAACCACAGTATCGGACGCTCCTTGCCCAGGTTCCTCCCAAGACTGATTCCCCGACCCCTCATAATCGTCTTCGGCAAACTCATTAAAGTCGTCGAGATGCTCTTGCGAACGCGAAAGTTCAGGCCCAACTGCATCCGCTTTCGCAGATAATTTAGCAGAGTATTCCCTGAGGACTTCGCGACGGACTCGTTTGTACACCCTGATGTGCTGGTGAATTGTGGATAATACTAAGACCCAAAGCCGTTGTTCGACGTGGAGTTGGCGTTGTTCTTGGATCCAGCTTGCAGCCACCGCGGCGAAATGGGCGATTTTGGGACCAATCACAGACTTTGAAAAGCTTTGTTCCAGAATGGATGCACTCGCGTCCCCGCCACCACCGCCAGAACTAAGTCCTGGTTGAGTATGGGGTCCGGCAACGCGAGCGAAAAGCGGTTCAGAGAACTCCTTCCGCACCACCTCGAGCAGAATATTTGCAATCGCTTCCTCCAGCGTCCCGCCCGTTGAACTCACACCAGAGCTTCCCCCCGAACTGCCCGAGGGCGTTGACGATACAACCGAAGTCGAATCAAGCGAGACTTTACCCAACGTCCACACGCGCGATCGTCGGGGAGGCGGTACCGGTGGCTGCTCCCCACCCGGTTTCCAAGATGCAGTGTTCGCAATACCAGCTTTCAGCTTCAATTGCCGCGCAGCTACGCTATCGAACTGGATACTTGTAACAGGGTATTTTGGACGCTTGGTTTTGCCATCCTTCTTTGGGAGGACATAGAGATACACTCCAACGACTAGGAGGAGGATGGAGGCAAACCCTAGAGAAGCTAGAATCGGCAGTATCGTCGATACGTGCGGGTATACAAAGAGGGAGAGTGTTAGGAACTCCAGACGGCCCATGGTGCTTCGCCGACTCGGAATCGTCAACGGGATGGACTGATGAACTGGAACCCCTGTTGCAATGGGCTGGTTCTTGATTACATAAGCGCCAAACGAATCCTTTGTTTGGGTTTCTCCAGTCGCTTTCCACCCCCATCAACAACCAATCCCGCTCGGAACATAAAAACCCCTCGCTTTCTATCTTTCACTCTCAACAACCAACTCCCCCAACCCGCGCAACACCTCAACACCCCAACACATACACGGCACGCCTCACTACCAACAACTTCAACAACACCACACATCTCTGGCCATTGCGCGGAACGGATTCGTCGACGTTGCTTTCAGGCTCTTTATTTAGGTGGCGATGAGAGGAAACTGCAAGGCGACGGTCCACTGGCGCGTAACCGGGTGGCGGTCTGGCGCGTGGGTTTCAGGGGCCTTGTCTTAGGGGGCGTCAGCCTTACGGACGAGGGCGGTGATCCTTGGGGGATCTTAGATCTCTTGGGGGGAGTATTTGACTGGCGAGGTGCCGTCCAGTAAGTGGCGGACTCCTCGGGAGACATGACGTTACCATATCAGACTTCTGTCTCTCATGCGCCTAGCAAACTCTCATCGGTGGACGTTTTGTACCGCACCCCCCGTGGGAGGGAGATGATTTATTTTAACAGCAAGCCCTGACTTTTTGCACCCAGTTGCAAAAAGGATACGCTGCTGCTAATAGAGGGTGGGGGGTGCGGTGTCCGGGGCATTTTCTACTTTGTTGAATGGTTACTAATGACTTCCTTCTTATCTTCCCTTCCTTCCCTTCTATCTATTCTTTGTGCGTTCAACTACCTCGAACCTTTTCGGTTTCGTCGTGTGAATTGGGTTTTGAGTACACACAGATTCCAAACTGTACTGCACTTTGTGCAGGTGTACTCTTTTCCCCTTCCTTCTGTCCGGTTCAATCCCGGGCAGTTGGAATATTCATTGAATGTACATCGTCACCTTCATCCTTGAGTACATATAGATTCCAAACTGTACTGCACCTTGTGCAGTGTACTCTTTTTCCCTTCCTTCCGTCCGGTTCATCCCGGGCAGTTGGAATATTTAATGAATGTGCAATCCACCTTCATCCTTGAGTACATACAGATTCCAAACTGTACTGCACTCTGTTGCAGTGTACTCTTTTCCCCTTCCTTCTGTCCGGTTCAATCCCGGGCGGTTGGAATATTTATTGAATGTGCATCGTCACCTTCATCCTCAGAAGGGGATCATCTTTCATGATGGGACCCAGACAGAGTGAATCTGAATGAAATCTCGTTCAGGGGTGCTCAGTCAACGACGGCCATCCGTTGCCCCAGGACCTATCCAGGAACCGGCGTCCGGAAACGAAAATGACACAGCTGGCCAGTGCCGCCTGCCTCTTCCTCCCGCCTCTTCCTCCCAGCGGGGTGTACCTTCTAACAGACGGCGTCCTTTTGCCTCACAGTTCCCGGATACAATCTCGAAATGTCCATTCCAGTCCAGCCCTGGACTTTCTAACCAACACCAAGTCTACATAAACCTACGACCACCCGGCAACCCCCATTCATTCCTCCTCACCATTCTGATCAACAACGCACACTGAACCTTGCTAGCCGCATTAGCAACGGTGACGCTAAACGTCCCACACACCATTCATCCCGGCGAGGCTTCTGGTACAACACACCGTACGTGTTCATCCGTGCAATCACAGCAAGGGTAAGTACCATGGCTCCATAGCGAGTTCTGAGCGTCCTCCATCTGCCCAGGAAATGGATTCAAAGTAACAGTGATTGGTTTTTGGGTGGCATTCGTTTTGATGGGCGTGTGAGTTGGTGGGGAGTGTAGTTTGTGCGTGGCGTGACACAAGTAGCTGTCAAAATCTCTATGTTTTCAAATAAAATTTCGAAAGCTACGGCGGCGATGGAGTTGGTGTAGAGGAAGTGATGCCGCAGTATGAAATGAATTGAAAGTTCGTTTATAGTGTCGCGAACCTCTGCGCGCGCAGTTCCACCATCGTATGATCGCGTAACTAGCTGTTTGCTGGGATAAGCGAAGCTTTGCCCCCCTCAAGACTATCCTCGTCAGGACCACCACAGAACGCACCAACATCCCTCCGAAGGCGATCTGCAATAATGGGCTGCACCGCATCCAAAAACCTGAACGTTGTGCATACCACCAGCCCCGCACACCAAGATCCCATCTCAAAGGTACTTTGATTTGGATACCCTCGAACCTGGCATGTCCTAAACTGGTTTTCACACAAAACAGCCAACGCAACCAAACACATCCCACCCCTCCTCCACCTCACTAAAAATCATCGGCTACGAAATCCACCCCCCAACGCCACAACACACCACCAACCAAAGCGACGACAACGACGAAGAAATGATCGCAGAGGACCACACGGGTGGGACGGACGAGACGGATCAGGACGACCCACCTGACGATATGGACACCGACTGCGACGCGGATGACGAAGGCGACGGAGTAAACAATAGTAGTCCCTCACGACGGAAATCCAGCGGTACCGGTGGTGGTGGTAAACAGCGTCGGTCGGTGGAGGGGGATGAGGATCATCACCACGACCGTGCGTTTGAGAAGGGGGAGGAGCGACGGGCGTTGGAAGAGATTTCGTCGGATGTTGAGCGTGCTGCTAGGGAGTTTCGGGAGGGGAGTGGCGGGGTGGAAGAGGGTGAGGGTAGGGAGGAGCCGGAGGGTCGGGATGACCGGAAAGAGGAGGAGGAATATATTGCTGATCCGTAATGTTATTGGACTTGCCATGGGAAATGGACTGCTCAACAGCGCGCGCGCGTGATTGCATGACCCATTTCTTCCATCCGCACGTTTCCCTGTGTTTCTGTGTAGGACTTAATGAGAAAGAGGTTTACACAGATTTCAAAAAGGCAGCTGCGCGATCATTGCCAAACTACTTTCTTTCCCCTGCGATAACTGATTGTAGCACCTATATACAAGGCGCAGTCCTCTATCTAATTCTTAGCTACACCGTTCAATCTGTTCTCCACCCACCGCGCATGCACCCCATTCAAAAACTCTGCCACTGCCCAATTAGCAACATTGCTCCTCGGACTCGACAACCCATCAAACGCATGATGCGCTCGCGGCATTTCCATGTAAAAGATGGCGTCCTTATCCAGCTCTCCCAACACCTTCACAAAATGCCGCACCGTGTTCTTGTTAACAATGTTATCGTTGCCACCTTGAAGGACCAAAAACGGGGGTACGTGCCCACTGCCGCGGCTTTTGGCGATGGGTATGGCGGAGATGGGACACGCGTTTTCTTTGAGCCATTTTTCGGCCGCTCCATAGCTTTCCAGACCGCAGATGGAGCGGGCGAACCAGTTTCGGAAGGCGTAGACGGAGTAGCCGCTGTTATCGGTGACGTCGACGACGGGGTAGTAGGGGACGCAGGCGGATATGGATGTGGATACTTTTTCAAAGCCTGTGAAGGAGTTGTCCATAGAGAATGTCCGGCGGACAAGACACTCAATGTCATAGACGCGGAATGTTCAAGTGACCTTGGGACACCTTACCTGGCTGGAATGTCGTCACGTTTTGGGTCAACGCCATCATGGCGGCAAGATGACCGCCCGCGGATCCACCTGACACGGCAATGAAGTCTGTGGACGGTAACATCCCGTTTTCGACGATTACAAACCGTGATGTGTTCACAGTTGCGGAAAGTAGAGACGCATACCTGGATCACCACCATAACGGTGGATATTCTCACGCACCCATCGCAAGGCGCGCTTGCAATCAATCAAGTGGTCTGGATAGTGGACGCGCGGACACAGCCGGTAATTGATGTTGACTACAACCTGATGCTCGCAAGTCAACTTCCACATTGTGCGATCCGTCTTGCGTATCAAAAGAAATGTACCCAGTTATGCGATGCCATGTACCAGCAGACTGGCATGGTAACCGGTCCCTTGTCTCCAATCGACCATGCTCCGCCGTGGATGTAAAACTGTTTCAAATGAACTGCTAAAGCACTTGATTGAAGAAAAGTAAATGCGCAGTGACAGCATTTATCTTACGAAAACTGGGCGTTTGCCGTGTCCCGAGGAGCGATGGAGAACGTCAAGCTGCAAGAATCTTTCCGCACCGGAACCGGCTTGCGAAACTTCTTCGGGTGTTGCGTACGTGACTGATGACATTCAATGAGAACTTCCGCGGGTCTGGTTGACTTGCTTATGCCGAGAATGTAATCAGGCACTCACTGTCTCGATGTTGCATAACGTCCCACGGCCTCCATATTGGCGAAAGACTCTGAATAAGGAATGGCAAACTTCATAGATGTGAGCGGCCCCTTGACGCGTCTGACTGGGGAAGTGAAGGCCAGACGTGTCATCTCGTCCAATTTTTTACCGCCGACATATCTACCTCAGAGGAACAGAGTCGAATACACCCAATCGGGAGACTGGAGGGTCGGCCGACGACACATCATTCCGCTCCATCCTTGCAACTTCCTTGACTACGGTCTCCAGCGCTGATTTGTACCCGTACACAAAAATACCGACTAAAAGCGCTGTGTAGGCTGCAATGAAAGGGATCGACACCATTCCAATGACATTATCTGTATAACGTGGGATTCGATGCTCGCTGTCAATTATCTCATCTGTCTGCCAATTATTGAGCTTGCGCTTCATGCCCACCAAATGCTCCCAACCACCACGCAGTCGCCACTCCACCCCAGTTAAGAGCCATCAACATTCCCGTTGCCTCGGAGAATAACATGCCAATTATCATGACAGCCCATCGTGCTCGTTCTGATTTGGTTTTTGGCGGGAAGAGCGCGCAGTATGCGCAAAAGATGCAGACCGCTTCTGAAAGTAGAAGGGAGGTTGCAGCAAGGAACCCCAGTACAGAGGGCATGGTTGCTGCACAAGACGCGTCGGATGAGTTGGGGCGAAGGTGTTCTGGAGGGGGAAACTGATGAAGGACGTCGAACGGGTCTCAAGGGAAAAGATTCCCTTCCCTTCCTTCCCTCCATCTTGTGACGGTAAGTTTCGGGGCGGAGTGTTCTCATTCCCACAAAACGAAGTCCGATCGCCACGCGTTGAAACATCGCTCGGCACAACCATCAACCGGCATGATGCATGTTCGGACATCATACCGTAACACGAGACAGGGATACCCCACCCTAACCTGCTGCTGCGCCATCCTCGCTGCTGCTTGTCGCACGTCGCATGCGGGTTCCCCATCTTCGCTGGTGAAAAGAATAGACATTTAATCTTTTGACAACAGTTAGCGTGGGAACAGCCTTAGTAGTCAGATCTTGGAATAGCCAGTTCAGGGACCCTTTCTTTGGTGCACCGCTTCATCGTCCCACCATGCCAGCCATCGGTTCTCCGTCTAGTCGGGAACTGTGGACCTCGCTTTCCCCAATCCTCGCTGTACCTCGGTCAAAGTCAAGACATGCCTGTTTTGCACTAGCCCATGCGCATCTCTACCGGCGGTCGTTCCACTCCTCCTCGATATTGCTCAAGGCACACGTCCCAGAAGCAGACTCCAACCAACCAACAGGACCGCTGGCCGGTTTTCGAGTGTTGGACCTGACTAGGGTATTAGCCGGACCTTACTGCAGTGCGTGTTGATCTATGTTGCTTTAGATAGCATTGTGATCACTGTATGAGGGGGAGTGGAAGCGAGGACATAAACGTAGCGTCGATAGAATCAAAAACACGCTCTTCTGAAACGTGTTTGGTCACTTGATTCTCTCTGTCAATCATGCCCTAACGCTGCCTTCCCTATTCAATAGCAATGATTTTAGGCGATATGGGGTAATATAGTTGATATCCATTTCATGGTCCGTATGCAAATGAACGTTAATGATTATGCATACAGCGCCGAAGTGATCAAAGTTGAGAATCCAGGAACTGGAGGTGTGTTTTACCATTCCCCAACAGTCCACTCCCAAATGCCAATATCATAAACTCCATTTATCACTCCAGACGATACCCGCTCATGGGTCAGTCCATAACAACGATCCCAAACCCTCATTATTATCCCACTGACTCCAAATATACACCAGGGTCCCCCATTCGCCCCAAACATAGACCCAACCGACACCTCACGCCCCGAAAGCGCATACTTTCTCGGCGTCAACCGCAACAAGAAATCCATCACGGTCAATTTCAAGCATCCGGACGGCGTTGGGATCTTGAAACGACTTGTGAAGGAGTCGGATGTGTTGATTGAAAATTTTGTGCCGGTGTGTGTCTTATTCAGTGAATCTACAGGAGTGTGATGGTAGTTGATGGGTTTGTACTTTAGGGTAAACTTGACGAGCTGGGCCTCGGATACGAAACATTGCGGGAGGTTAACCCAAGACTGATCTACGCATCGGTGAGTAAGACTTCGCATTTCGACATGGCTTCCCACGCGCGGTACTCACGATCTTCGTTTCGTCTTTCAGATCACTGGTTACGGACCCGACGGACCGTACGCCAAACGTCCAGGATACGATGTGATCACCGAGTGAGGGTCACCTTCTTAATCGCGCCTTTCGATGCGTGCAACTGAACAGCCACCTGAATTGCAACCAGGGCCGAGGCCGGACTAATGTACATCACAGGCGAACCCGACGGACCGCCAGTCAAAGTGGGTGTAGCGATCACGGATATGACGGCAGGTGGGTAGCGGTTCTTTACCGTCATCCGATCTTTTCATGTGTTGTTGATAAACCCGCCCACAGGTCTCTACGCCCACGGCGCCATCATCGCAGCGCTCCTGGCACGGTCCAGAACAAACGTGGGGCAAAAACTAGATATTTCCCTTCTGGTACGTTAAAATGTACCTGATTATCCATCAGTGATCTCCACAGTTGGATCTGAACTGTGCCGAATGTTAGGAATCTCAAGTCGCGTCGTTGGCGAATATTGCACATAGTTATTTGATTGGTGGTGTAGAGGTACGCGACTTATTTTGTGTGTGTCCTCAATTCCTGCTTTTTGGAGATGGGACGCTTAAACCCCCCCCCCCCCGCGTCGTAACTAGGCGCAGAGATGGGGCACCCAACACGCTGCAATCGTCCCTTACCAGGTGAGCATAAAATGAAACCGCACAGCTAAACAGTTAAGCGTCCAAAACCAAACCTTACTGTTTGTTCGCAAAACAGGCATTCCCAACCAAAGACGCATTCATCGTCGTGGGGGCCGGAAACGACCGCCAGTTCTCCAAACTGGTCCATAAACTCGGGCGCGGGGATTTGGCTACCGACCCTAAATTCGCTACAAACGCAGTGCGGGTCAAGCATCGCAAGGAGTTGGTAACGTTACATGTCGGCATCACACCCCGCCACTGGTGTTTGTTTTGTTTACATTACTGCGCGTCGCAGATATCCCTCCTAAGCACCCTCTTCAAACAACACCCAACATCTTACTGGCTGGAAGCTCTCCAACCTCTCGGCATCCCGTTTGCACCCGTCAACAATATCCAACAAACGTTCGAGCATCCGCAGGTGATTCACCGGCAAATGATCCAGGAAATTGATCACCCGCGTGCCGGGAAGATCAGGTTGACGGGGATTCCGGTCAAGTACGGGCATACGAAACCGTCCATACGGTTACCGCCTCCTACGCTGGGGCAGCATACTAGGGAGGTGCTGGAAGGGTTTTTGGGGTATGAGAGGGAGGAGGTGGAGAGGTTTGTTAAGGAAGGGGTTGTGTGATCGCTTTGTGATCAACTTGTCCGGACGGCGTGGAGTCTGGTTTTGTGGTGTTTGCAAGTAAAATAGAAGCGTGCTTCAAAGTCTTTCAGAACATAGACCAAGCAGACAACAGCAGTCCAATGTGTAGCAAAAAGACGTTGTTTTCGCAATTATTTAGCTTGTTAAAAACGGGCGAGGATGGGAGGTGGCTGAAAGTCACCCAATAACTAAAACAGCCTCCTATTCTACTTCACACAAAAGGTAGATGTACAGGTGAACAAGGGAAAGGGTTTCCCGTGACAGGAAAATGAATTCGCAGGGTGGAAATGGGGGAAATGCATTTAACCTGAAAGGAATTGCGGCACAATTGTTAGGTTTCGCAAAGACACTTCCAAAAGGCACTGCGGAAGAAGCTTACTCTTGGGGGCCTCCTTGTAGGACAAAGCCTGCTCCTCGCCCATGGCGCTGACGACAGTGACGATGAGCTCCTTGCCGGCGTGGAAGTCCTCCTCCATGGACTTGCCAATGTCGTTCTCGGGGAGCTTCACATCGTCCTTGGTGGAACCGTCGGCGTTCATGAGGGAAAGGAAACCGTCGTCAATGTCGAGGAGGGGGAATTCAGTCCTGTTGACGTTGGGAACGTCCATGTTGTGGGTGGAGGGGGAGAGATCCTGAAGGAATGCATCGGGTCAACTATATTCTAAAGGAACCTGTAATATTCTAGCGGTTTACCCACCTCGAGCTTCTTGCCGGTGAAGATCTACATTGGTGACAACAAATGGAAAAAATGAGTGGCAAGTCCTCAAAGTGGAGAAATGGATACCATGGCAGTTCAACTTACGTCGATGGCAACAAGGTGGACCTTGGCGTGACCGTGCTTACCGGTCTTGGAGGTCGACATGTCCACGATCTTGCAGGGGCGTCCCTTGATCACGACGTGGCCGTTCTTGCGGAGGGCAGAGCACTAACCACCCAAAGTGAACAGTCGGTCAGCACTCGAGAGATTTTCACACCCACGACGAACTCAAGGGGACTCTGTCTAATCACCTGCATGGGGTAGGTGAGCGAAGCCCCAGAGGCAACGTTCTCGAACTCTTCGTGGTGCTCCTCTTCGGCCATTGCGATTTATGTTCTGTGATGGAAGCATAGCGGTGATAATGGTGAGTCTACATTACAATTCCACGTTCCAGCGTGCCCACCCAAGCTGCGGCCCACACTCTCCACGGCCGACACACGGGACCACCCCGAAAGTGTCCTTTCCTCCCCAACCGCAGCAGTGAGGAAGCTTGTGACTGGTCCGAACCGTGCGTTGGTGACAAGATCGTCCCCGCACGGAACCCAGACCCACGCCGCCATGTCCGCCCCTGCTGTTCGCCGACCGGCCGACCTGCTGTTGAGAGCTGTATAGGCGTACCTTCTAATGAAAGGGACTAGGGAAGAGGATGAGGATCAACCGATGACTTGCGACGAAAGAGCAAGAGTGGTGGGGGGAGTTGCACCCTTTTCAATCAAAAAACCGAGCAACTTTTTTTTTTCTCACAAGTCGGCGCCATGGGGTCCAAGCCACATTCGTGTAAGCGCAGGGTACCGCGGGTATCCCCGGAGGTATCCCCGCAATCCGTGAGACTGCCAACCCTTGAAAAATTCGAGAGTATCCCCACTTCAGTCTTTGTTTACGATAACGTATGCGCAATGAGACCGCTCTACTGTTTTTCCTCCTACGCCCAGCTACTTTTGAAAATTCATCTAATTGTACGGGTTCTAATTGTACGGGTTCTAATTGTACGGGTTTGGGAAAGGGCATGCGCTACGTTTTGATGTCAAAATTGCTGTGTCGTGATATCGCTTTGGGACACCAAATGTCATTGATGCCGGATGTCTTGACATGATTACGACCTGCCGCCGAAGAGCTTCTCGCCCCATGTCTGCTTTTCACGCCGGCAAGATAGGGAAGATAAGACGTTCGATGTGTAACTTAAAGGCCCTCAAATGTGCATTGTCGGGCGTATGGAATGCAACAGGCGCATGTGATACAAGCACTCTGGAAAAATATAATCCAGGAGTATCGCAATCAATGTGAAAAAGTACAAGTGGAACACTAGGGAAATTTGAACTTCTTCCGAAAGGCATGGTACCAAGTGGCGGAAGGGAGGGAGTTGATGACAGAAACCTCGCGAGCTGAGTGGCCTGCTGTTCGTTCCTCCCGGAACAAAGACGGACCACTTACGTCACAAACCTGTAGTGCTTTTATACACGGGTTGCTGTGACCGAGAAGTCTCGCGGCATCTTATAAATCGTTTTGCCACCCATTTAGGATTTTTGGAAAAGCCAGGGTCCCAACACAGCGGCATTGAAAGATGCTGGAGTCCTTTTTACAAGTCTAAGCTAGAGGCGATGGGGCAGACTCACGCAAAGCTGGGGCATATTTTTTTCCTGTAACCGCACGCGGCATCGACGGGCCAAGAAAATACAATGGGATCGGGCCGATGTCCTGAAAACGTGGAAATTACGCGTTTTTTCCAACCGGCTGTGCGTTTTCCCCAGGTTTCGCGCCTACGTTCGCCTCCAGTTCTATTATGGCAGTTACCTACTTATATAGCACCGACAAGATGGATGAGATAGACGTGCGCTTTGAGGGCTTTCGAGGCGCCCATCGAACCATCCGAATGACCGTTCTTCTTTGTGCGGAAAAGGATACCCAGGCTGGCCGACTTGGTGGCTTCGATGTGGCTTCTGGGCGAGCGTGATCTGATTGGCCAGTCGACTTCGCAGCGACGCGTCCCCCATCGCCAAAGATTGAAAATATGTTCGTTCAGGGCCCGGTCAATAGGCAAAAAAAAAATAGGTACTCGAGTCGCTTGATTGGAAGGTTCTTATTTTGGTCCTGGAAACCTATCGAAAAGATTAGGTAAAAAAAAATAGGTACTCGAGTCGCTCGGATGGATGGTTCCTGGTCGTAAAAAGCTGTCGAAAAGACCCTTTTTTTCTCTCAACCAGCTCCTGACCTTCCCATACACGTTATCCACTTGATAATGTTTTCTGTTATAACAGAAAGCCAACAAGCTCTTTCGGTGCCGACGGATGGTCTAGCTTGAATGAATCACGATGGTCCCTGATGAACCGCCAACGGCGATGGACTTTGATATTCATTTTCTTTGACATGTGTCCTTGAAAGCCTGCTCCGGGTCCACCGACCCTTTTTGCTTTCTTTGACCTGCATGCTACTCCTATAAATATGCAGGGTCGCCCGCCGTTCTAGGGAAACAACGACCCTGCATCGACCCTGCATAAGAAACTAAACACCTCATATTAAACGGAATAATGCAATTCCACCAACTTATTTTGGCGCTTTGCCTCATTATTGCCGGTGGGCGGGCCGCTCCACAGTAAGCGCATTCCTTTACTTTGATCCCTCTGCCCATTATCATAGTTTTCGTTTCTAAAGAACTTACAATCCTTTCCGCAGAGGTGTACGGCCAAGCGCAAACGCAACAACCTCATCGCTGCCCTGTCTTCCACCGGGCGCCGAAGTCATCACACGGGACTTTAACGACCCCAATTACAATATCTATGCGTCCGGTCAAGCCATTTTCCGCGACCGCGCACCCCTCGCGGTCCTCTACCCACGTTCAGCGGATGACATCTCGAAAACTATCGTCTGCGCTCGTGCGCATGGAGTCACACCTGTTGCACGCTCTGGTGGACACTCGTATGAAGGTAAACAATAATTGCACTCGCGTTTTTCGTCAATCCGGCAACCAAAACACAGGATTGTTAACATTAACCCCACTTCCGCTCCGTAGGTCTAAGCTCCCTCAACGACACCATCATCATCGACCTCTCCCAAATGGCCACAACCACCATCCTCGACTCCACGCATCGCCTTGTCCGCGCCTCTACGGGCATGCGCCTCGGGAACGTCTACACCGCCCTCTATGACCACAACTCCACCTGGTCCTTCCCATCCGGCGTATGCCCCTCGGTCGGTCTCGGCGGCCACGTCGCGGCGGGTGGGTACGGTACCCTCGCACGTCACAAGGGCTTAGCGGCTGATAACGTCGTTGCTGCTACCGTCGTGTTGGCGAATGGGACGATCGTGAACGCCAACGCCAACGAAAACGCCGATTTGTTTTGGGCTATTCGAGGTGGAGGCGGTGGGTCGTATGGCGTCGTGGTGGATATGACGTTGCGAGCCGCGTACGTTCCGGAAAACTATGTCGTGAAAATTAACTACACCAATGTGCACGAGACGGCTAAAGTCGTTGAAGCGTGGTACAAGTGGGTGTCGGGTCCGTTGAGCAGCCGTAACTCGTCTTTGCCTGGTGGAAAGACGTTCGACGGATGGGCGGCGAATATGCAGTTGAACATGTTTAAAGATTCTATCACTTTGACCGTGCGGTATACACCCGAGACTCCGAGCTCCGTGGACGACTTTTCTGCTATCATCGCGGCGTCGGGGATGGCAGATTCCTCCAAGTTTACGTTCAGATACGACACGGAGCCCGCTAAAGTCGATATGCTGGTAACGTGTCCCAAACGTCCAAAAAACCTCTTTCATTTTTCGACTTTCCCTAACCCCTCTCTTCGTCCACACACAGGTCGCACAAACCCTCTTCCTAAGCGGCAGCACCCTCCACAGCGGCATCCTCACTCCCTCCGAGGCCCACGATTTCGTCACCAACCCGCAACGCCGACCCGCGAACACCTCATGGAAAGACCGCTCGCGCCTCAAATCCGAGTACGTCCGCGGTAAACCCGACAGCGGGTTCTACGCCGCCCTCCAACGCGTGGTCGAACAGGGAAAGGACTTGAGTTCGAACTGGTTCGTCCAGTTGGACCCGTACGGGGGTGTGTTGAGTGGTGCGGTTGGTGCGGACGGGAGGGGGGCGTTTGCGCATCGGACGGATACGAGGTAAGACTACATTTACTCTTCGCCGTGTGTTGTTTGATGCCTTCGAGGTACGTTTGTGAGGCTCACATGTTTTGCTTACACACAAACCACAGCTTCCTCATCCAATACGGCCTCTACTTTAACCGCACCTTACCCGACCCCTCCCTCCCCGCGGGCATGTCCTGGCTGGATTCCGCCGAACGCACCTTTAAACCGTTCGTCACGGGAGAACACTACCAAGGCTACGTCGATTTAGATGTCGACCCGCGCTCCTTCTACGGAGAGAGTTACGAAAAGTTGAAGACGGTGAAGAGACGGTATGATCCCGAGAATGTGTTTTGGTCGGATTTGGTGACGCCGAAGGAGGGAGCGAAGGGGGTGTGGTTTGGGGATGGGTATGCGCATTAGAGCGACCGGAGACAGTGGAGGGACGTATACATCATAGATGTATGCGGATGGAATTAGGGAAAGAGAGGGGGGTTTATGAGAGCACACCACAACTGTGAAAAGAATGCACGTGCATATATAGACAAATACATCATTTCATTCATCTGGTTTTGCGTCAAATTCATGAATTGCCCTGTTTCTAAGATGACAACCTGCGTGTTCAACGCTTGCATTACGACGTCTCCAAGACGCCAGGTTTTCGTACTGCTGCTGCGGGTCTCACCCCACGTCGCGTAAACCTTCCGCGACTGTTATTCAAGCAAATCTCCGAGTGTTTTCCATCCAGCCGGGATACCCACCGCTTTGAACAAACCAAATTTCTGGCTATGGGTCCCGCGCGTGTTCCTTCACTACCTCGCGGCCTGTCCGCAAATTTGTGAAGTTTCCATTACCGGTAGTGGGACGCAACGGATACTTATCTAAACGCTCCAGTTTGCATGGGAGGATAGCACCGTTGCCGTTCGCTGACATTTTAAAATAGACGTAGACAATCTAGCTGGTCTAGACCCTACCTATCCAATAGAGCGAGAGTCTGCACAATGGTCTCTCCAGAGTCCACCGTCGAGAACGGTCACCCTCTTGATGCACCTCATCGCACTTCCAACAAAAGGCAGCTGGGAAGCACTCCGTTTCTCACGGTCTTTCTCCCATCCGTGCTCTCCCTTGCTCTCGTCTTTCTCATCTCAGGCGTGCTGGTAACAAAGAGTTCTATCCTACCCCAAGTCGCCGACAATGCTCCAACCGGCACTGCCTTCTCCACGTCGAACGCCTGGTCCTACCTCTCAAACATCACCCAGCACCCTCACCCCATGAATAGCCGTAACAACATTGATGTCCGAAATTTCATTATCGCTACCCTGCAAGGGTTCCAACGGACGGCCGCTGGAAACGGCCTGACGCTTGATCTTGACACGCAGGATAACGTCAACTTCACGGCGACCAGAGATACAATGAAAGGCATTCATTTTTATTTTGAGGGGCTGATGGAATCTACAAATGTCCTGGCTAGACTTCAGGGGAAGAACCCGAACGCTGGCGCCCTTTTGTTGAGCGCTCACTTTGACTCCGTAGACGCGTCCTTTGGTGCATCAGGTAGGGGACTCGCTGGAGAAGGTTTTGTGGTATGAGGCTGTACGAAAGGCAGCTTACTACAGTTGGGAGGGTTACCTACATGCTAATGTCGATTTACATTAATTAGACGATGGCATTGGTTGTGCGGTTTTCATGGAGATCCTCCGTACCTTGGTCTCATCAAAAGAACCACCAGAAGCGTCTGTTATCTTCAACTTCAACAATGGTGAAGAAAATGGATTGTTAGGTGCTATCACTTTTACGCAGCATCCCTGGTGGAAAGATGTAAAAGCGTTCCTCAACGTTGGTAAGAGCTCGATCGGCAATGCACGTGCATTGAGTTCTACTCATAGCGGATGCTGACAATGGATGATGTATCTATCCATCACAGACGCTGTTGGAACAAGCGGCCGCGCTATGGCCACCCGAGCGACACACCATCAAATACTTAACGCATACATTAAGAATGCGCCCTATCCCCATGCAAATGCCATCAGTCTGGACCTCTGGAGGTCTTCCCTTCGTCTCGGGTTAGTTTATTTGCCCAATATCGACTCATACATCGAAGCCCGCAGTTTCTCATATGAAAATGTTTAGTGAAACTGATCATTCCATTTACGCACCATTCGGACGGGTCGCTGGTATCGATTTCGCTGTGTACGAGCATCATGGGTTCTACCACACTTCAGGTAAAGAAGGCGAAATTGCGTGAAGGCGTTGTACTTTGGCCCTGACACTTCAGTCTCACATCACTAGATGACTCAATTGACCATGTGGAACCCGAAATGCTCCACCAACAAGGCCACAACCTCCTTGCTCTCCTAAAAGTAGCCGCAACTCCATCCTTCCTTCAATCCCTGACACCCAACGACGCGTTAACCCGGGCTGATCTACCTTTCGCACATGACATCCCTGGCTTCCCATCCGTTTCCATGTCATTGAGGTCCTACGTTGCAATGGCAGGCACAGTCTTTTTCCTTTCTGTGATCGGGTGCATTGGTCTCTGCGTTGCTGGCGGAGCAAAGAGAAGCAAACGCGTGGGTGTGATGTGCGGAGAATTGGTTGTGATCTCCATTTTCTATTTCCTTCTTGCTGCGATTGCAGTTGTGATTATTGCCAAGGTCAACCCGGCAGTTGCTGTTGGGAAGGTGTGGCATGTTTACTCGGCTTTCATGCTGCTAGTGCTTGCTGTTGTTATTGGCAGCGCGGGCCTATGGAGATGGGCTGGAATGCGGTGGGTCAAAGGTTTTGGGAAGGCCCGAGTTGATGAATTGCAGACCCTTATCGAAGGACACTTGGCTGTCCTTGGGTGGCAGACGGTTATGTGTGGGTTTGCGTTTGGAATTGCGTTGAAGGACTGGGGTGCCCTTTACTTCTTCGTTTGGATGGCGCTGTTTAGGCTGATTGGAGTCGTGCTTACGGCGGTGTATGCACGCTTTGGTCGGGGACGGTTGTTGCGGAAAGAGCAACAGTATCCCGCGGATGCGGATGCACGCCTTTCCGCCCCCTCAATCTTGGACGCCATTGTCCTCTTTATCATCCCGATCGTCACCAATTTGGCACCTCTCCTCGTTATTCTGGACATCACCAGCATCCTGTTCAGGACCGCGATGCCTCATTCGCAGCACCCAACATCGCCTATCCCAATACTTCTCGTGTACTTCATTGTCGCTTTCTTTGCGTTCTTACCCATCATCGGCGCGTTCCCTACTCTCAATCTCAACATCCCTTTCCGCCGTTGGGTGGTCCTCGCCCTTTCTCTCGCCTCGTTGGCTCTCTTCATTGTCTCATGCACCATTTTCCCATACAACCATGACACCTCCAATCCTGCAACAATCACGACGCTACACTTGGACGACAGCATCTACGTGGGCGGACAGAATGTGAAAAAAGCCACGGAGGGCATCAAGGGTTACAACCACGTGGAATGCATGTCCGGCAAGGAGTGTAAAATATTCGAAAACGCTGGGGTCCATAATGTCACTGCTTGGATCCCGACTCTCGAAGCAGGCTCTGGAATCAGTAACACGTCGGCGACTGCAAATGCCACTCTTCCTGCTCCCGCTACATCCACCGGAGCCAACGACACCACACCTCCCTCCCCGTCCGCGGCACCTGTCCAAAAACGCTCCTCATCCCACATTTCCGCCCGCGACATCACCCTCGCCCCGTCCCTCCCCAACAC
>JADGKA010000454.1:0-20448 GCA_027604605.1 Borealophlyctis nickersoniae
GGGAGGGTAGAAGGGGTGAGTGATACTTAGCAATTTCATATTGTTGTGGATCCACCTGTTGCCTGTCCTCACGTAGCTTGTGGTCAAAGACATCTCCGCCGTCGGGACCCTCTCTGCTGTCAAGAGCCAAGGTAGTTTCAAGAACTGGCCGCCTTTCGCGACTTTCGTTCTAATCCTACACCATCTCATCAACAGTCCCAATCTATTACAAACGTAACAAACCGTTTGGCGGATCCCTCCAATTTTCCACCAGCCTACAAAATCAAATACGATGCCATTCGAAAGCATCAAGAGAGAGTTGTTTCTGACGCTCTGGCCGATGCGGGTGGAAAGGAGAAGTCGCCCGCTTTGTCACGGGTACGTTTATACTACGGATTGCACGTATCGCTCCCCTCGCCAACAGTTATTCAAAATACAGCGGGCGGAAGAAGTGGTGAAAAGATTGACGGATCCCAAGTAGGCCGTTGACCGCGCTCTGGGGGGACGTATTTCAAGCCTATTTATACATTCGATCATTTCTACAGAAACTTTACAGGTGTCCAAAAGACGAAATCCAATGAACGCATAGATTATACAGGTATGATTCCCATTGGGCTTCCTTTCCCATCCGTAGTAAAACGGTTGTCATTTTATTCAATATGACTGCGCTTGGCTGTGGAACCATTTTAGGATTTCCGACCGGATACCGACCACCCGACGATACAACCAAAAATAAGCTACGAAGCAAACCTAAAATTGAGGTATCAATTGTTCTTCTTTGCCATCTAAAAAGATAATTTTCTTCACTAATATTTACTTCCCAATATTTCTTTGCTTTTCTCCACAGTTTTTCAACGACTTTGCGTCACCGTCAGCGAGCCCACACGCATCGAATACTTCGCTGAATTCTGGTAGTGAGGGGCGGCGAGAGAGTACTGGGAGTCGGAGGGCATCGGTTGGAGGGCGTTTGTGATAATTGGATACCACCCAACTGCGTTGGTGTCGGGAATCGTCTCTTTCCCGTTGGAGGATCCTCAATGTGTTTAATTTAATGTGGTTTACGCTGTTTGATTCATCTTTTTAACATGTGTTTCAAGTTGATGAATAGGCAGAGCAGATATCAATGATGGGGTGTAGCTTGCTTTTAACAGATTTTCTCTTGCAAAAGACGCCCACTTAATCACGTGCAACCTTCTGGTGCAAGATCGCGACAATTCATTCCATTGTGCGAATGAAAGTCGATGCGCTGCATTGTTTTTCCACATTGTTTACCCAGAACCATGGATGATAAATTGGACGCTTTACCCAAACTCAATCGGCGTCACCCAGAGTGTGGATGTTGGCAATTTATTCAAACATTTCGTTTTCACTCTTCTTTTTGCATTCACTCCCTCATACATTACTACAACTACCCACCGGTTAACTGGGAGTTTGGAAGCGCATTTTGCTGGTGTTAAACTCGCTCTTGGATCAAGCTTGGTTCGTGCTGATGCTGGATACCGCAAATGGAGGCACCCAATGCTCATCTTTTTCTCATGGATACCTTCACATAGGGAACCCCGATAATGGCAGACCTGCAAAAAACTTTGTCAAAGACTAGGCTCAATGGCAGCACAGGGGACGTATCGGCAAGAGAACCGGCCATTTTGTCGGACTTGCGAAAAGCAACATCTAGGAGCAAAGTGGGCTCAATGACGGATTTGGTAACCGACGGGGCAGGCATGCCGCGGACGCGGTCAAAGGGTCGGCTCAGTCGTGGGGGATCGGCTACGAGTTTGGAAAAGAAGGGAACGGCCTCTGAGATGGAGAGGGCTGCGTCGGCGACTAGACTGAGTCGTGGCGGTTCCAGGACGGATGTGGACAAAAGGGAACTACCTGCACTTCCGAAGGCGGCTTCGAAAACCAATGTCAATCGGGGAGGATCCGCAACCGACGTGCGCAAAGATGACGCGGAGTTGACAAAAAGTGGGTCGAGAAGCAAACTTAGCCGGGGAGGATCTCTCGCCGATGTGGCAAAGATGGAGTCCAACTTGCGGAAGGGTGGATCACAAACCAACGTCGATGGGACGGGGTTGCCATCCGACCTTTCCAAAGAGAACCCAGTGACAGAGCAGACTCCAAAGGAGAACGACCAGAGCAAGGATCGTAAAGAGGACCCTGGACCTGTCGCTAATGACAAGAAGGATACTTTGTGCGATGAGGAGGCTGAAGTCGCTGTAGTGCCTCTGCACCCAGGAGACAACTCCGAGATGGTCAGCGGCGGGAAACCGGATGACTATCCGGGTGGGGATCCGGTCGAGACGCGCCTATCGAAACAACTTAGTGAGCAGGATGTGGCTGCTACGCTCGAGACCCCGAACCTTGACGAAAAGAAGGGTCAGAATGCCGACGAGGATGCGGTGGCACTTTCTTCTGTCGAGCCAGATGCGGGAACCCCAAGGCCTGCCGCAGAATATGCGGAAAGTTTGGAGCCCCGCGAAGGAGGTGCGGAACGGGCTGATGCCCATGGCCTGGACGATGCATCAATAAACGAAGTTCGCCGCGCCATCGAATCGCACGTTCATCAACCTGAGGAAGAGGCCCCCGTGAATTGGGAAGCCACCGCAGCTCTCCGCCTGTCAAGAGAGCTAGGTAATGCCAACTACAACAAAGAGATAAAAGACGATACCGAAATATCGGCCGATATCGGGAAAGCGAATTTCGAAAAAGAAGTGACGTCTCCGGTGGAACAAGTAGTACATCCCGTCGCTATCGGAAATGTTGGTGACATGTATGTGAACGAAGTTTTTGAGCATGCTGAGCAAGTGGTTGCTGCAGAGGGTGGGGCTAAGGATGATCAGACTGAACCACCCGCGAGCGACCGGGTTTCTGCTAATATCTTCGAACGCGGGGATACCGCGTTGGATAACCCCGTGGAAAGTCATTTGGAAACCGGTGCAAACGATGACGGGCACGCGAAGGCGGTTGAACCTGTGAACGATGTACAAGGGGCTCAGGAAGGTAGCCATGGAGGGGCTGAAGCAGCGCAGGAAGGCGGGGCTCAGACGAACGGTCATGCTGTAGCCGAGGAAATTGCAGGTGAAGAAGTCAGCCATGTGGCAACCGAAGAAGAGAGAAGTGAGGCCATCGGTCATGATACAGTTGAGGCAGCGGGAGGGGAGGAACTCGGTAAGGGAGCCGCTGCTGAACCTAAGCTTGAGACCAGCAGTCATCCTGCAACGGAGGAGGGCGGTCAGCATGTTCCCGATGAGCCAGCCGAAGATGCCAGCGCGGTTGGTGACAAAGGAAGCAGCCCTCAAGGGAATGTCATGGAGGAATCGGGAGACGCTCCTGCTGCGGAACGTACCGACAATGGCATGGCTCAAGAAACGGAAGCACCCGCACCAAAAGATAATGATGGCCTGGAAAACGTGGCTGCACCCGCCGAGACATTTGAAATGATTGAACAACATGAGAGCGGTGGGGATGAACACGAGGGTGCTTCATTTAAAGAGACACGCCAAGAAGCTGCAGGAGGTGGTGAGGAAGCATACGACCGTGCTTCCTTCAATGAAGGGAATCAAAATGCTTCCGAAGGCGAGGAAGCACACGAGCCTAGAGAAGCACATCAGAATCCTCCCGAAGGCGGTGAGGAAGCATACGACCGTGCTTCCTTCAACGAAGCGCATCAAAATGCTCCTGAAGGCGAGGAAGTACAGGAGCCTAGAGAAGCACATCAGAATCCTCCCGAAGGCGGTGAGGAACATGCTCCTGGAGAAGGCGCAACCATCCCTTCAGTTGAAAACAAAGGTGAAAATACCGATGGTGATGCAATAGAGGTGTCGCCGGATCAAGAATCGCCTGTATCACAGGATCATGTCGCTGGTAAAGAAAATGATCCTAGTCAAAACTACGTTGAGCATCAGGTTGAGCCTGGGAACATTGAGGAGGGAACCGACCATGCAGAGGGTGGCGAAGATCGACTCGCGACGGCAGACGACTCTCAAGATTACGGTTATGAGGACGATACGGAAGCGGTTGATGACTCAACCCCGGCTCCGGGCACTTTGACAGCCATGGCATCCGGCCTCATGCATACTGTGATTGCCACTGCCCAGGAGGAATTAACAGCCGAAGACGGTGAGCAACGGGCGGTTGCGCCAGACGAGAATCGTCAGTATGCGGATGATTTCGTGACTCACGATGCAGATACGGAAGGTGGGGGGGAGCCTGGTGAAGAAGTTGAACGTGCGGAAGGGCAGAGGGACCATCCGGGGGAAGTGGAGCATGAGGAAAGGAATGATGGAATGCGAGACAGAGCAATCGATGGCGAGCAGGACGCGGAAACGGACGCCCACCGTCAAGGTGAACAATGTGCAGGAGAAGAGCGGTATGCAGATGACTATGAGACGCACCAAGAACCCGAGGAAGCCCAGCCTGCCCCAGCTGCAGAACCCGAACACGAAGCGGTACCCGATCAATATCAAAGCGCATTTGATGACTTTGAACCTCCACCAGAAAACACGCACGCTGAACCCGAGCCAGAACCGGCAGCACAGGCAACGGAAATTACACAGGATTACACCATGGACGACTTCGATTTTGAAGAACAGCCGAAACAAACAACCCTACCGGAGCTTCCTCCCAGTAGCCAGCACGCCAGCCGCCCCACCAGCGCCAAAACCAGCCAGCGTCCCTCTCGTGCCGCATCTACCCGTTCGTTGTCAGGAGGCGGGGAGACCAAGGAGCCTCTTCCGAAAGTACCCACCGCATCATCGTCCAGGCTCGGTAGCCTCGCTTCTCTAGTTAAGAGCGGTTCACAGCACTTGTCGCAATCTCTCGTTCACCCACTTTCCCACCATGGGTCTCACCGGGGTTCCAAGACTGAGATGACCGAGCAGGATGAGGCCCAGCAGAAACCCAAACCCACTCCACCCGCAACGCCTCCAAAACAGCCCTCCCACTCTAGTTTGAAAAAGATTAGGTCGATCGTTCCCTCGAAAGTAGAGGGGCAGGAAGACCAATCCCTGCAGCAGGAGGACGACGGGCATGCGGAGAAAAAGAGTGCCCAGCGCAGCGTGTCGATACATTTTGAAGATGGGCATGTAAGTGATATTGCGCAGTCGCCTCATGTTTCGCTTGGATTGAACATATCAACTGTGTCGCGAGTTCTCAACCCGCCTTTCCTCATACAGATTCCGGCAGACGAGGTGGAACTCATGCACCAGCACAAAAAGAAACAAGAAGTCAATTATTCTGCCATTGTTAGTAAACTTCGTCGCGAAATCCAGACCCTCAAGGAGCAGCTCGGGCAACAGGAGCAGACCGTCGAGAAGTTGAGGACTAGGGAGAGAGAATTGAGACTTGTGAGTGGAGGCAAACTTTGGGTGCTACTTCACGACGAAGATTGGACAGGCGAAGTATCTGATGATATCAAATTACTTTTCTGCAGCAAATGACACCAGATGAGAAATTGGAAAGGGACTTGATGGATAAGAATGCGAGGCTGGTGCTGGACAGACAAAAAAAGGCAAGTTGCTCTTGCAACACTGCGGTGAAGAAAGGTTTCAAAGGCCGCTAAAACAAAACCAACGCAAAACAGGCATACCAAATTCTCGTCGCAAAATTGAGAAGAGAGATTCGACGGCTCAAATTCCAGCGAAACTCGCTGGGAGACCCTCTGATTGAAGTAAGTCAAAGTTCAAATTGATGGCTCGCCCTTGTTCTTCATGCTGATGGCCCCGTAAACATAGTCCCAATACTTCCCCTACCTTCCCCGAACTCCTCACGCTGGGTCCGCCCGCCGGCCTCCTGTGGGTGTCACCGGTAACGTGCAACCTCGATCCGCTGACCGATTTGCCCTCAATCCGCCACCCCCCACGGGGAACCACCCCGAAAGCGGGAATCGGTGGTGGTGGGGTAGCGGTCCCAATTTGGCTGGCCATCGTAAGTTTGAAAGGACATGCTCTTGTCTTTCTCTCCATGTATGGCGGAACGCTTTCCATGCTGACAGACTATCGTTGTAAAATAACAGTTCCACCCACCCGGCCAAAAACCGCCCCAGCTTCCAATGACCGGTCACAGTCATCCAATCCGTCGGCCAATCGCACACCCAAACTCATCCCCATTGCACCCGCAAGCAGCCAGAAAACTCAAGACAGAGAGGAATGGGAAGCCGCTGTTGAAGACGACAAACAGCAGCACATCGATTTGCACCTTGGGGATAGAGTGTTTGTTGGGATTGCTGGAGAGAGATGTTTAGGTACGAAGACGCGCATTCTTCTCAGTCAGTGCAATTTGCGTGATTTCTTCTCGCTTTCTGACATCTTCGGTGCATCGTTTCCTGTCTTCCTTCCATCAGGCACGCTGAAATACATCGGCACCTTTGACCCGCACCCTTCCTCTGGTCTTTGGTGTGGAATTGCTCTGGACCGACCACTCGGCAAGCACGATGGAGTCGTCAGGGGAAAGCGATACTTTACCGCGGGGGAGAATAGGGGATTGTTTGTGAAAGTTGAGAAGGTCGGGAGGGTTGTGACGTGCGTTGTTAAGGTGAGGTGATTTTTGTCTTTTGGCAAGAGAGCTGGGAGCTTGGAAGCTGACGAGAATGACTTTTGTGTTTGATTTTACAGAGGAATTTGAGAGATGTGGAAGCAAGGCATCAAAGGGGTGTCAGCGCTTGACCTCCAGATCCGCGTAGCATATCGGTAGACTGGTCTACGCTAAAATATGTTGGGTTAGTTGTAAGAGCTAGGCTGATTATATAGAATTAGGCATTTTACACTTGATCGAGCTTGCCTCAACTTACGCGCAATTTGGAGTACGCAACTTTGCCAGCGACTACAAGTCTATTTTCCACCAGTGACAATCGTCTCCCCCCGAACTACAGGCCAACAAACACACCTTCTACCCACCCCGCGAACTTGAAAACTTATTCACCCAACTGGAACCGTTTCTACAAGGATACCTTACCTTTTCAATGGGATACCATCCGAGGTGCTTTTTGACGCGTCGATGTGAAGGGTCTGGGTGTTTTTCCTTCTTGCGACCCTGAATTCTGCATGAAAAAGGAAAAAGACCAGAAAGACACTCAAACAATAATTCGCCAATGGTCATCCCCCTCATGCCCCTCCAACTTCCCCAGAGCCCCTTGATTTCTTATAAATTAACCACCATTTCCCCCCGAGGACCCCCCTCCCCCGGCGTGGTTGGGTGGCGGCGCTTTTTACCATAGTTACTGTTTTCTGTTGTACATAATGTAAATGGTAAATGAAAATTACGTGACGGTCAATCCCACTCTTGTTTTTGCTGGTGTACATAATCTCCTGCTCGTATGCTTATTCGCTGGTGTACCTACCTTCGGCCAAAGCACTCTTATCGCAGACAGCGGCTCATGATGTTACAGCAAATAACTGTCAATATGCATCAACATGCTTCCCGCTTTCCTTTCAACATGAGTAAAGTGGGACTTTCATTTCCCACGATGCCGCGTCTTTTCAAACAATCGTTAACGAAACTGTGAGAAATCTCACCCGTTCAAATTGCTTGCTTTGAAAATGCTGCACATTGTATTGTGAAAAGGAATATAAACAAATCTCTACATGCGCCGAAACAAATACACATTAATAGAGGGCGATGCGCTGTCTCCGAGCCTTAGAATCCCACTGTACTCCCAGCAGCGCCGATACCCACCACCGGCCCACTTTGCTCCGGCCGGTCCACCTTCACCTCCCGCGCCTTCCCATCCTCCTTCATCCCATCCGCCGGCACCTCAGTGTCCCTCACATCAAACCCCCAACCCCTTTTTGCCTTTCCTTTTCGTCTCGCGGCCCCATCCCCATACATCTCATCCCACTTCCGCAACTCGACAAGTGTTTGCATTTCATCAGTCAAAGACGGCGGAACTTCCTTCAACCCTACGTCGAAATGGGCCGCCGTCAACGGTCCAAGGGAGGTTCCACCAGCAGTGACCGTAGACGTGGACGGCGGGGAAGTCTTGACAGTGCTTGTCGACAACCGCCGCGCCCGTCCTGCCCGTTCTGGGGCCTTGACTTTTCCAACAATTGCGCTCCAGTCCTCAATCTCCTCCATTCGTTTCAACACTTCCTCATCTGTGACCTCTGCGACATTCCCATCAGGGCCGGGTTTGGCAGCCAACGCTTCTTTTAATACGGCTTGTTTCACCCGTGCCAGTGCTGCAGCAACGCACAAATTCTTCAGGTCACTGCCAGAGTACAGCGGGGTCTTTTTCGCGAGAGCAGCAATATCCACGGAAGGATCCAGTCGTTCCTCCCGAAGGTGGACCGCCAGAATTTTTGCCCGTTGGGTTTCATTGGGAAGATCCACTTTAAGCACGAGGAATGCTGGTTTAATATTTCATTCGGCTCATTGGAAAAAACGTGTGATCAACCTTACCCAATAATCTTCGCGGCATTCGTCGCAAGATTGCATCGTCAAGGTCAAATGGTCGGTTCGTAGCTAGAATAAAGATTTAGTCACTAAATCGATTCCAAGCATCCAATCACCGAGGGGAACAGGAATCGATACTAACCGCCCATCAAGATAATTCCCGAGTTATTTGACGTGAGTCTATAGCACACACAAGAGCGGTAAGGGATTTTGCTCGAAATGTCAGTGGACCGAGAAAATGGGACATAGCACTCACCCATCCCACTCGCTCATGAACTCGTTAATAATCTCCCTCCGGCTAGGATTGGAGCCATCCCCTCTCCTTGAGCCAAACAACGCATCCACCTCGTCCAAAAACACCACACAAGGACTCAATTTCCTTGCAAGCGTAAATACGGCTTTAACATTTTTCTCCCCTTCTCCTACATATTTGTCAAAAACATTCGATAGGGCAACGTTCATGAACCGCGCACCAGACGACTTTGCGACCGCTTTTGCGAGCATTGTTTTGCCAGTACCAGGTGGACCAAAAAGCAAGACGCCGTTTATGGAATGGCGAGCTAATATACCGTGGGCGAAATGGTCTGGACGGAGAAGTGGGAGGGAGACGAGGGTTTGCAGAAGCAGTTTCGTGCTTGGCGGCAGGATGAGGTCTTCAAAACCGACCTTTATTGCGCCTGAAAGGATAAATAAGAACACTTGGGCGGTGCCTAGCCACCGGACGGCCAAATCAATCAACTCACTTGGATTGACAACGGTCGACAGCAACTTCTTCTCGTGTGCGTTTGGGCGATAACCCATTTGCTTCAATAATACAGCTGGAGAATTCCCGTCTTCTTGATCTTGTAGGGTCGGACGTTGAAGTGGATGCAACCGTTGATGTTCGAGATGAATCTGTTGCTGAGTTTGTTGATCTGGGAGAGAGCTCTCGGCGTCCCCTTCAGCAGATTGTACACCGTTGGCCTCTGCATTCACGCCATCCCCACCAGAGCTTTCATCGGTTCCACCTCCTCCGTCCGCCGGGACAATTTTGTTACCAATATTTCCTATCTGTATCGTTCTGTATGCCTCATTATCCTCCATTACTGCCATCCCATCTGCGAAATGTCGGACCGTCAGATCCAACGATCCCGCTTCCTCCGTCTGTGTAGTTGCTGCACCGGCCCCGGCAGGAACATCAAGACGGCACCCCAAGGCAAACGATATCAACCTGTCCACTCGCTGTCGGGACCAGATCTCCGTTTCCATTTGGTCAAGCAACGGTTGTAATGAATCAGGCGCGAGATTGCGATCCACTGCTTCCCGTGTCATCGTAGCAGCATCCAACCCGCGAACCACTATCCCTCTTTCCACACACGCTGCCTCAATACTGCTCCGGTTGACGTCCCTCAATCTAGCCTTCTCGTCCTTTTGCATACTTTCCAACCAAAGACCGAAGTTTCTGTATACCGCCTCCGTCTTCGCGGGGTCCACATCTCCTGCACTCTCATTCCGCAACACTAGAGCCGGGGCAGGGGGAAGCATTTCAATTTTCTCGAAATCGTTCGTCATGTCGTCCAAGATAGTACGAAACAGCCGCCCCGCTTCCCACAAATCGCTGACGGGATTGCGATCGGTGTGAAACGTGACCGCTCCGTCAAACATTTGACGATAAAAATCCATGCTTCTCCCAACGTTTTCTGGGTTCAACAGAGACGGACTACATCCAGCGACCAAAGCTATGGGCAGCCGGTGCTTGATTCTCGCCTCGTTTATCACATCCAGTAGTCCCAAGATTGTGCGTTTTCCTCCCTCAGTTCCCACTTCCAGAATATCGGTGATATCTTTGACAAACACGATCATCCGGCGGGAACGGCGCAGGTGGGGCAGAATAGATTTCGGGATTTCTTGACATGTGCAGACCACAAAGTCAAGTAGGGCTTTCATCGTGTCTCGCAGCAGCGGTGCAGGAATTTGTTGTTCATAGTGCGATCCGTGGATATACCAATGCGGCATGTGGGTTGGGGATTCGGAGGACCCGCCGCTGTTGTCATCACCGAGCGAGACTTGCTCTACGCGAATTGGAGGGGCAGATTGATGGCCTGAACCACCACCCTCCGAAATAGGGCGACTCCCACCCTCGACGGTCTGAGACAGTTTAACGTTCAGCGTTAAATCCCTGGGTGTAATGTAACGACCCCTGAGATCTTCCCATCTCCGCAAGGCCCTAACACGGTCGACCCAGTCGAACCCCTTTTGTGGCCTGGCGAGACTATGGGGCCGACTCCCGTACCGACCCTCCTCCTCGTCAGAGTATTCTTCCTCATCTTCCGAGAATTCCTCATCGTCCTCCTCATCAAACTCTTCCTCATCCCTCAGACCTCTAGAATGCGGATGCACGTCATCCGAAGAATTCTGATCGGGAACATAGGGTGCGTAACTGCTCGGAGAAAACGGTGATGTAATCTTCAGCGTATCAGGTCGCTCCATCCGACCTGATTCCAAAGAAAAGATCAACGCAAGCTCCGTCAGCCGGTCACGCCAGTGAAAAGGATACTCACGTTCAATTTTTCCTTTGATGCCGGGTTTAGATCCCTTGCTTCCCTCCAAACCGCCATCCGATTTATTTGCGATTGTCCTCGCAGCGTCCAAAATGGTGGCATAGTCCAAAGTCAAAACATCTGCCTTGAGATCCCTTGCGGTGGACTTGACAGTTTGCTCCATCTGCAGGGTAGAGCCAGGGTGGGGACTAGCGAGAATGATGTTGTGCTGGTGGTTGGCTGTTGATAATTGGGCGTTTGCCAGTACTCTAAAGGCACGCGTGGTACTTTCTAGCAAAGGAGGACGGGAGGATGCAAAAGAATCTGAAACATCCTGGTAAGGTGTGTAGTTATTGCGGAATGCCGGTATGTGCCGTGTTGGGGGATCTTTTCCGGTTGAAGGGGGGTGAGTATTTGGGGAACTAGGGTGGGTTGGTTTCCTTGTGCTGGTGTTGTCAGAGTCCAGTTGACCCCAGCGCGCAGACAAGAACCTGGCCCCAATTGGCCGTGGTAGGGTTGCTGATAGTGGTGCCAAACATCTCCACCCTTGAAATGAACCCCGAATAGGGCGGGACGTGCGGTTGTGTTGAAGTTGGGGGGGAGTGGAGAAAGCTCTTCGACAGGATAAAGTAGGGCGCCTATGCCGACAAGAGATTGCTCTAGCCGGAAGGGTGGTATTTGCGTTCCCCGAACAGTTTCTTTGGAGCCAAACGGCGGTCATTTTTCAGAGAGAGATCTCTGTTGGGCATGAGCAGGAGGAGCGACCAGGGGTCGATCGGCGCAATTGAAGAAGAAGCGAACGGTATCCGGTTCTCAGTTGGTGGCACAGCAGTTGCCATGACACCCAGCTGCTTTGAGCGTGCCCACATGAATCCATGAAAACCAAGGCCACGATCCATCACGATGTCACTGAAATCCGCTTTGCAGGATTTTGCACGCACGGCGTCCTCGCCAACACCGAGTGAGATTGCTGAAGAGGAAACAGCGGCGCTCAGCAGTATCCTTCCGACCAACGAACCCCGCAAAAAGCCAAAACATGCCGCCATCCCCCGCTTCTATTTCAAAGTTCGTTCCTTGGAGGCCGTTTAACGAACCGGCCTAGAATCCACTCCTCACCCCGACCACCCTCTCTCGTGTAGAAACCCAAATCCGTCATATCCGAAAGTCTGACTGCGGCCAGTTTTGCACAATTTGTCGCTCACCAAAAAGAGCGGATACTTTCCAGCTCGGAACTTGACATGCTATGGGAGGCGTTGGCGGCGAGAGCGCCGACAAGTGGGAGTGACGTGGACAGGGTAATTTGCAGCAGCTTTTGTGCTTTCGGAAGGACAGTGGGAAACTTTGGGGTCATAATAATAGAAAATCCAACCATTATCCTCTTCCCTTTTTTCGCATGTTATCTTTTGCATTGCTTTTGGACCAACCTCCCATCAATGATTTTGTTTGATTCCCTATGAAACAGCGAATAAATTTTATTGATTTTGAGCTTACAAAATCCCTGCTTCCAACGAAATTCCACTACCTGTTCAAACCGTCACTCTTTTTACATTTCATGCCTGATCCTGATGGAAGAATTTCAATTCTCGAGTTTTATAATTACGTGCACCGGAGAGGTGATGGGCCCCTTTACACCGTAGAACTGGTACAATGCTCGGTATTTGCTGATTTGAAGCAAAACAGTGTCATTACTTCAAGCCAGACTCGATTTTAGTGCATATGATACCGACCGTGACGGCTTTTTGACTGAGGAGGTAAATGAAGTCTTTTCATACAAACCATCCGTTTTGTCCGTCTTGAAATAACTCGGAAACTGCAGGATCTCGAACACTTTATCGCAGACTTGATTCCCTCCCTCCACTTGCGCAATCTATCGAAAACAATATCCGTGTACATTTGCACTGCCGTCAGAAAATTCATGTTCTTTTTGGACCCTTTACGGAGAGGTAACTTTTTATCTTCATCACAAGCTGCAACTTTTCCAGGTATAAGCTGAATTTTTCTTCTCGAAAACATCGCCAGGCAAAATCACCATCCAGACGATCCTACTATCCCCAATATTATCGGAACTATTTGAACTGCGTTACCAGGATCCTCGCCATCACGATCGGAACAACTGGTTTTCTGCGCACTCGCATTTACGAATATACGGTGCGGAAATCCAACTTTCTGCGGGTCTCCGATTGCTCTAATCTAAATTTCATAACCGGTTTGCAGGACAATTTCTGAACCTTGACGCTGACCAAAACGGCATGCTAAGTCGATCCGATCTGGGCAAGTACGGCGGGGGGACTCTGACGGATCCTTTTTTGGATCGGGTGTTTCAAGGTTTGTGGTTCCGATTATATTGCGTTGGTCCCGCGAGTGTCTTAACTGCTAACGTGCTGTGATTACAGAATGCCAGACGTATAATGGCGAAATGGTAAACGAACACTGGAACTGAAGTACCCCATGAATCTGGACACCCTTAACCTTTTTACCGCCCTTTTCTCATTTCCAGGACTACAAATCATTCTTGGACTTTGTTCTAGCAATGGAAAACGTCCAAACCCCCGAATCGATGGCGTACTGTTTCCGGTTGTTGGACATGAAAGGTGTAGGGTACCTGGATTATTTCACGATTGGGTTTTTCTTGAAGGTGCAGTGACCCGCGTGTAGTGTCAACATCGCGTTCGCTGGACTTAAACTGGTGGTGTGACGCACAGGCCCTGATGCACAAGATAACCCAATTTGGTCATGATCCTGTGGAGATTGAGGATGTCATGGTGCGGCAACCGATGCTGCGCAGACTTCACACAAACGTGAAAGGCTCATAAGCAAGCATTTTCTTCCGCTAGAACGAGGTCTTTGATATTGCAAATCCGAAGGAGCCTGGGCGGATCCGGCTTGACGGTGAGAGAACCGTAGTCATTTTGTGTCGACTTTGCTCGAAGGATGCCGATACATGCGGGGTTTCAGATTTGATCGCATGCGGTAAAGGTTGGAAGATCATTACTATTTTGTGGTACGTTCCGTGCTTTGTGAAATGCGGGACGGTTGGCTCTTGATTGACGAGTCGTTCATGCTGGTCTGATTAGCGATTGTGAAGGGTTTTGGAGACATGAGACACGGGAGTCGGAAGGGGCACCCTGACTACAATATATGAAAAGCTTCACGGAATCATGAAAATGTGTCTTGGATGAATTTAGCTGCCCGCAGATTGAAACGAGCTCAAGTGAAACATCCATAGATGGGATACAATTCATTTCCAAGCCAACTGAAACTGCCGGACCAGCCTGCGAAAACCGTCAACTGACGCACATAGTAGAGGTGCTAATATGATACAGGACGCTACTTGATCAACAAGTATTGAAAATTCAATGTTTGTTCTCCACCAAAAATCCGATATGCGAATACCTTTATACACAAGGGAGACACACAGATTAGTCACATAGCCGATAAACACTCAACAACCACGAAAACCAAAGAGACACAAAAAACCACTCACTTTCCCTGAAAGAACCCCGCCCACTCCCTCAACGACCCCCACTCCTCATCATCCAAATCCGCCAACGTATCGATAGGCCCATTCACATCCGTCAACATACTTTCGTCAAACGAATTCTTGGCCAACCCGCGAGACGCATCCCGCCCGGCAAAGTTGCCGTACATGCCGCCCGGACCGTAGAACCCTCTACCGCGGGTCACGTCGTACACGCGCCCGTTGACGGCCATGTAGATGGGTTTGTCGTCTTTACCGTCGAAATGGGAGAGTTCTTTTGGTGTGTATTCGCGGAGTTCGACGACGGCTGCGGGTGAGGGTTTCGGTGTTCAATATCATACATTGAAAGTCAATGGACGGTGCAATATCTCGTGTTGCAATAACAAGGAGGGTTCTTTCGTTACCTGGGTGTTTTGGGGGAGGCAGCTGGACCTGCGAGGAGGACGAAACACTGAGAAACAAGTAAACCGCGACGGACAGGAGCGCCCAGTTGAGGGGGTTCTCTGCCAGGTTTTGGGCAAGGGTAGAGGGGGAGAAGTCAAAGGATATGGATATGGGGGAAGGCATCTTTAGTTTCTTGTGGTTATGCGATTGGAAATGAGATGGGACGGGATGGGACGGACGTGAGAAGGAGGTGAGGTTTTTCGGGAGAATCGGCGGGAGGAGTCTGGGGGTCCGGACATGCTTCGGGTGACACAAGATTCGAATTCAACCGTCAAGCATCTGGGAAGAGTCCTCGGAGTCCTCCGTAAAAATGCAACTAATCAGGGGTTTTCCTATTTACATGAGAAAAGAAACAAAGCGTAATAATCACTTTCGACCATGCAGCGGTCCTAACAACAGGCACCCAATTAAGGCCCCACAGTACGCCGTCCATCGTACTACCCAAAGAAATCATCCTACATCCCTAATAACTCCTCTATAAGCCAGTAACCACCTGGGCCCCGCTAATCACTCAAAGTCGGCTCGCGCCACCCTCCTCCGCGCCCCCTCATCATCAGTCCCAAAGGGCACATCCCAGTCCCCTCCGTCAATTTCCCCTCCACCCCCAGACGATTGATCCTGGTTCACGATCCCTTCCAAGCAAGCCCGCAACTCTGCCTTTGCCCGATCCAGCACAATCACTTTTTTAGCAAACTCGCGCTCCTCGGCATCGTCCCGCTTGCTTCCTCTTGCCGCCACCCAAGCGAGTACGATACCACGCGCCGTAAATAGGTAAGTCTCGAAACGAGTGAGGAGAGCGTCCACGGCAGACGACGCGGTTGGTTGCTGCGTGGCGCCGTTTAGTGAGGGTAACGATGGAGTTGGATCTGACCCGTTGAGGAATGCAAAATCCCATCCGTTGTCAGGAGAAGCGCGTGCCAGCAACTCGGTTTCGAGGAGAAGCATATTGAAGGGAACAGGATTGCGCGGCCAAGGAACCGCTCCATCCTTTGCGGAGAAACTGTCTGTGAATGTCCGAAGCTGATTATTTAGGCTGGATAGGATATCTAACAGTATTCTGGCGTGATCTGAAGCGCGAGTCGCCATACGGTCCGCGCCGGCTTCGTCGCGGAATTGTCGCCACTCTGTCTTTAGTTGAGCGATATCTGCAAACGAGTGCTCCAAATCGTCGAGAGTTTCAGATAACAAGGGAACAAGTGCATCAGGTCGCAGAAAAACGGTTTCGGAAGCATTAGATGCCAATTGGTCCAAACCGGTAATCCCAATTTCGTCTAATATCACGATGTCGAAGTAAGTGTCAATAAACACAGAAAAGGAGCTATCCACCAAATGCGGCCACATGCGTGGTTCACTCCACTCACCATCCGTCGCATTGGTCAACACAAATGGAAGCTCCACCTCAAGCTCCTTATCCCGTGATGTCAAACCTCCACGTTTATCCGTCAACAGCACTTGGACGTGTAAGATATACTTCACATCCAAGCCCCAAGTCCCAAGCGTCTCTTGCACTCCAGGAGTAGATGGTACAAATTCGAATTTGCCATCGCTTTTTCGGGTATCTTTTCCCCATTCAAGGGGCATGACTTGGGCACCTATTTTCGGCTTCTTGTTCTTATTCAATTTCGAAGCTAGCCCCTCCGCAAGCCGCAAATCATATGATGCGGAGAAAGTTGAGGATTTGCCTGGATCATAGCGTGGCGCGGGAACGTCTTCTAATTGCGCAACAACTGATTTGAAATGCACGTTATTTAGGGTAGGTAGCCGGAAGGTAATCAATTGCTTTGCAATCAGACGGATTCGCGCAACGGCATGCGAAGACTGTAAGCCAGAGATGTTTAGGGAAGCGCGAAGGGGATCCGTTGGTGTAGCGAGCGCCTGATCCAGCGTAGCAGTCAAATTGGGTTCAACAGTATTGCGGGAAAAGGAGAAAAGGGAAGGGCGAAGGGAATATGTAGCTGCAGGAGGTTTGGGATCCATCGACCGGAAACTATACCGATACTCCACAAGAAAGTTGAGTGCAGCTGGGCATTGACGTCGGACGACAAACATTTCCTCATCCGTCGCGACCGGTCCCATCATCGCAACCGTCGGCATATCTCCACCAATGACCACCCGTTGACCCAAAAAGCCCATAATTTGCCAATGCACACCGATAGGGCGTCCTTCGTGCATATCGGTCGGGTCGAAGCATAGGGAGGGCGGCAATGCACGGGCACCGAGGTCAAAAGAAAACACGAAACGCCTCCGTCCCGCCTGCGACGCGTCAAAATCTTCATCCCCGAATGTTGCTGCAGCTATTTCAGGCAGAACGCGGGTCTCCGTGTACAGGATCTTTTCGATGACAGTTCCGACAGAGCTGCGATATGAGAACACACACTGCACCTCCGCTGTTGCGCATTAAAACTGTCAGCGCTTCTGGAAACAAGATGCACTCCTGTGCTTTGAAAACACGGAATCTTACCATATGGAACTAAAAGAGAAACGAGACATCCATTTCAGTATCACCGGATTGCTATCGGCGACCATCAATGAAACTTACCAAAGTGTTGATCTAACAATGGTGCCGCTGAAACGGGATCCACCGTGACTAAGCCAGATAGTGGAGGCCAACTCCGTCCATCAAGCGACACCAGCGTTCGTTGCTGCAAAAAAATAGCCAGCTGTCTTGTCTTGCTGAAGCGTCCGATAAAGCATTTGGTTGCTCCGGCGTCTGGGCGGGGAATAACGAGGGACTGCCGAGGCATAGCAACATCGTCCGAGGAGGCGCCGCCTCCCGTTGATGAGGCGCCAACACTGGATTGCGTCTGCCGACGGTCGGCAGAACTTGTGGCTGAAGCTGTTTGAGAAGACATGTCGCTTTCGTGCGAGACGGGGCAGAGGACTGTCGGCGCGAAAGCGTTGGGCGGAGCAGTCTATCAGAAGCCAGGAGAGTGCGGTGGGCGCCAACAAGGCCGGTCGGTAATGGCGAGGAGATTGGTGGAAAAAAGCTTGTGAAGGTCGGGTTGTGGGAATTGCAACTTGAAATTGGGTTTTGGTTTCTCTCGCAAAGGAACGTTCTGAAGGGACGCATCTTTATCATCACCAACCAAAACCTAAAAAAGGGAGGCTTGGAGCCAGCCACTTGGGTACGGTATCCGGTGTCGCGTCCCATACGGTATCCCGTCGCATTTTGTTTACCTTCCAAGCTTCCGGGGAATGACATCTGGAAAGCGCTCAGAGGACCGAGAATTGAAATGAAAGCAAACTTTCAACGACCCCTTTGTGTACAGATGGGCCCACATGAAACGAACCGTTGTATAAGAAATGTAACAAGTCAACAAGGGAACAAAGAATGCGCTTGTGTAACCACCGTCCAGCTTATAAAAAGCGCGTCGCGTTCGCGGTTTTGAGAGGAGCGCAAAGTACAGAGTTAACAGACTTCCCCTTATACATACAATACATACACCGCGCATAGCCCTTTATAAAGACCAAAAAACAATATGAAAGTACTTTTCCTCATCCTTTCGACCATTACATCCCTTGTCGCGGCAGCCGGCAACGACATCGCCGTCCCGCAATGTTTGACCAACCAGACGATCAAGGCCAACACCGGCGCCGCTGGCGGCGCGCCCGATGCGGGCGGGTACACGTGGGTCCCATTTGGCAAGTGGAAGACGCAGAAGCGGAGGATTGGGAGTGGTGTGCCTGGTGGTGGTACGTTCGTCTGTCTTTTTTCTTACTTCAAAAGCGGTCTGTGCTGACGGTATCCAAACCCCAACAGACATATGCCTCACCCGCGTCTATGGCAATTGGACGCTCGGAGTCTTCTCATCTACCTCAGTCTACGGCAACTGTTTGACGCAATCCGGTGACAGGGTGTTTTACGTCGACCCTGCCATCGCGAACGTGTGGATGTTGGAACTTGATGAGGGGAGAAATGCGACGTGGGTGCATTGGACGGACGTGATTCCGCCGCACAAGTACTATGGGGAGAATTATGTGCAAGGGCCCGAGTTGCAAGTGTCTGTTTGTGAGGTTTGTGATGAGACGAGCTGTACTATTGGGTACCGTGACGTCGTCGCCAACCGCGACGGCTGTAAATACCCTATTTTGACCACGGTACGTTCTCCCCCGTCTCTATGTACCCCCACATTGTACTCATCATGTTTCTACTCCAGGGGACCGCTGGGACCGTCGGAACCGAACTCGGCGCAAACCCATCCACCGGCAAATCCGTCAAAATGCTCGTCATCGGCGGCAAAGCTACTGGAGGGGTGACCACTTTTTCGCCCGTCCCGCCCACCAGAGTGACGACCACTACTTCGACCGTCCAGCCCCCCAGAATGACGACCACTACTTCGACCATTCCTTCCCCCGGAGGGGTGGCCACTTCTTCGACCCTTCAGCCCTCCGGAGGGGCGGCCAACCCGTCCCCCACTCAGTAGATGATTGGTGTGGCGTTTGTATATACGTCGAAATGTGGTTATGAGTGTAGAATGTGTGGTTTGGAAAGTTGAAAGTTAAAAGTAAAAATACGTAGAATGTGTACGTTGGAAATGGAAAATAAAAGATGTGTTTGTTAGTATGAGAGTGGGCAGCGCGTGAAAATCGTACTTCGGGATACAATTTTTCAAAATGATCCTGCGGTCCATCTTCCCAATCAAAGTTTGAAAAGATGTTGCTGAGGCTGCCGTCGTCGAAAACCACCCTGCCGTTGGGAAGTGAGACCTTCCATTGGTGGATGGCGTCGGACGAGCACATTTGCGGGAAACAGCGGCCGAAACAGCTGCATTCGCCAAAGACGCGTGGGTCAGAGAAACAAATATGTGTAACGGACAGTTTAAGTATAATATTAAGGAGTACACTGTAACACACGCTGATGGGTATCTCTGCCAACCCAAAACCTTTCCCCTGCATCTCCGTTCAGCATTTCAGCACAACAAACTCCCAACGCTCATAGGCCCGCTACCCTTGCTCTCACGACTCTCGCCACGGCCGTTGATACACTGACGAGTGCCATAGGACACACCCGGCCGCATTGCCGACCCAGACAACATGAGCAACCCAGCGACCTCCTCCCTCTGCGGGATTTGGTATTCTGGCTGCGGGAGGTGGTGAGGCGATGGAGGCAACGACGCGGCGTCGCTGTCGGGAACAATGATGGATGCGGGTGGAGACGGCGGTGTGTACGACGATGCCGGTGATGTTGTTGTTGTTGATTGCGGGAGGCACCGCTTCTCGTACCCATACGCCTCGCGTCCGACCTCTCTTCTCCCACACCCTCCATCCGCGCGCTCACGTAACGCCTCCACACATGCCTCCAACTCCAAGATGTAATCAATAGCCCCCTGCAAGATGCTCAATTTGTGCAACCCCTCGCGTCCGCGGCACATTGGGACCAAATGTTTCAGGTAGGAGATTTTGTCGTTGATGCGTTCGCGGCGGCGGCGTTCGATGGCGGAGTGGGAGACTTTGCGGAGGATGTCGCGGTCTGTGAGGGTTTTCGCTTGAGTTGATTGTAGGGTTGTTGGTTTGCGGCGGGGGGTGGGTAAGGGCTCTTGTTTGATAGGTGGAGACAATGGCGCGTAGGTGCGGTCGTGCTGGATGTGAGTCGGGGAGCGGTAGATTGGGGCGAAAGAGGATGGGAGGACGGGTGGTGGG
>JADGKA010000455.1:0-20426 GCA_027604605.1 Borealophlyctis nickersoniae
CTCTAACCTATACCTTCACATCCCGCCCATCGCCCGCCCCCCCCCCCAAACAAATCATTGGAGTCCTTTCAAGCCGCGACAAAGGCGTTCCCAATCCTTCCCAACCCAGTGGTATCCATTAAAACGCGTTCGATCGACCTCGAATACACGATCGCGTTGAGGCGATCCGTCCAGTCCTGCGCCCGCAGACTCATGTCGACGTTGGGATAACTCAACCGATCGCCGAAAAGCACCTTGACCGTCGTGCCCACAAAAGTGATGCCCGCCACTTTGCCGAAACTGTCGCCCTTGGGCGGCTTTTCCAGCATGGCGCCGACGAATCCTTCCACCTTGTCGATCGAGCCGTAGATCTCGGTCAGCTTGGCGGTGATGTTGGCGTTGGCGCCCAGTTCCGACATGTCCTTGAGCGGGGGTAGGGCGTACATTTTGCGTAGGTCTTGGTACAGCGGGAGGCCCATCTCCCGGGCACGTTGGATGTCGATGGCCGCCAGGTCAAACTTGTCGTTGCGCAACGAGGCTGGATACCCGTGACCATTCTGCACGACGGGCGTCTGGGCCGCCCCGCGTACGATGGCGTCCAGACCGTACGTGTCCATGACGGTGCTGTTGTAAAACACCTGCCCCAGATCGTACGTGCCCAGCAGGGTGCCGTTCTCGGAGACAATTTTGAACGCGTCCGGCATCATTTGGTGCAGTCGGTATAACAAGCTGAACGACGCGGGCACCTTCATTTCCCGTACCGTCGGGTCGTACTCAGGATACGTGCGGATCAGGTACCGGAGAAATCCGTCGGAAGTGTACGCCGGCGCGTACTGCTCCTGCACGATGCGCTGGTATATGACAATGTTGGCGTCGCGGGCCTGCTCAAAGGTCAAGTGCTCGTCCTTGCAGAGACGGTTGTGTTGCCGGGCAAAGATGATGTGGTAGGCGCTCAGGATGGGGCTCTGGTTGAACCGGTGGTCGACTTTGGTGACCTTGTTGAAGTCCAGGAGGCACGCGTCGCCCTCGACACGGAGGGAGAGCGGGTCCTTGCCGTAGACCGTGGAAAGGTCCAGCCACATCGTGACCATGTTTTTCTGGGTGCGTTGGAACACGGGCGTCTGGGTGTCGTTGATTTCGGTGATGGGTACTTGGGTTTCCTCCGTGTCCATAGCGTCATGCGAGATAAACTGGCCAAACAGCACGTGAAAGACCGACAAGCCATTTTCGTCGTTCACGACCTGATGCAGGCGCCGGTCAAAGAGGGCGGCGCTGAGGGCCCGGGGTGACGGCAGACCCTCGGTCGATGGATACGTGCTTTTGGCAAAGTCGTAAGAGCTGCCCGCCTGGCCCGAGTAAAAGTAGGTCAGGTGGTTGCCTGTTCCGTCTGCGGAATGGAACACGGGCACACGGCTGGTGCGGTACGGGTACAAAAGGTAGGCGGCGAGGACCAGGACGCAGGTGAGGGCAGAGAAGGCCGGAGGAGCAAACTTTTCCATCGTCTGTCCGGCTCGTTTGGGCCGTGCGGCGACGTTGGTGGCCATCGCCTTCGTCACGTCTTCAGCAATAATGTAGTCGTGTTTCTTGTTTATCTCATCGGATTCCACCCGTATGACAACCAGTTCCTCGTGCCCGGTGCCCTCCTTGGGCTCCGACTCGGCCTCTCCGCCGCCGTCGGAGGACGCGTTCAGCGTCCTCACCGAGGAACCCCCGACCGATGACCTCTTATCGTCCGATCCCGCGCGGTCGCGCTCTTCAGCAACACCGGACGACTTGCCGACGCGTGCTTGGATGCCCAAGAGCGCGACCCCTGTGTACATTTGCGCCATTGTGATCATGAGCAGGAAGCAAGGCCAGACGACCCAAAAGTCCTTGTCGTACAGCCTCCATTCCGCAATCATCCATCGCAGGTTCAACGCAAAGTTGAGCACGCGGGTGAGACCGTACAGCACGGCGCAGGTTCCGACCACGCCGCGTGCCACTCGGTGACTGATCTTGTTGAAGGGGGGAGATGACAGACGGTAGGTGATGACGGCAACGTAGCAGGGCTGTTCGACCACCGCGAAAAAGAAATACAGGACGCCCAAACGCAGCTCTGCCTCGTTGCGCATCGTCATGCCGTACAGACCCTTTGGGAAACAGAGCAACAGAAAAACCAACGTCAGTCTCATTTCATGCATCAGCCATAACAAAAGGGGTGCAGGGGAGCGGTGCTTTGCATACCATGAGAATGGTTACGACGTGATGCAGCGCCAGCATGGGACTGATTTCGGGCCGTCCGAAGAGTTCCGTCGCGTACAGGGCAATGATCATGCAGAGCGGGCCTCCGATGTCATTCAAGCGGGTGAAGGGTTCCTCGCCGGAGAGAACCTCGGTGGCGGATTTCCACCAGCATCCGAGGATGACGGTCGAGAGGACCAGGTTGTAGATGGGGAAGGTCAGGCGGCGATCGCCGATGTAGGTGGTGGCGGCCAAGACGAGCTTGTAGACGACAAAGAACGCGACAATCGCCCACGTAAAGGTGATGGCCTCGACGCCATACCATTTGAGGTCGTATTCGAATGATTTGGTCAACATTCTCGGGTACGTTGATGTTAGGTGGTATTGATGCGTGGGGACGGACGAAAGGGGAGGAGGGGAGCGACCACGCTGTTTGGGTGCGGAACTAGGAAACGATGGAGGGAGAGGGGCAGACCGTCCATTTTAAAGACTTTCAGCAGCCGTGCAAGCGTGCGAGGTCGAGGAGGTCGCGTTGAACTCGGCGGAGGCAGATTTGACCGGCAGTGTTGGCCACCGCCCAATTGCTTAGGTGGTGGCGGTTTATTCGCTCTGCCTCGAGTCTAACCCCAATTTTGGACTGCTCTCCTCGCCCCCGTCGCTCGCGCATACCTGAGCTATCCCGGGACTCCTATTAGTACTCGTCGTCAAAGCCGCGGTTTGCCCCGCAACGCTCCGTCCATCAGCCGGTGCATTGGATGGATGGATGCCCAAGACACTCGAAACATGAATAGCAAAAGTAGAATTTCAGAGAGGAGGAAACTAGAAATCTAGATTCTAGACCATCGAAGGCCCGCACCGAGCGCACCAAGCAAGACATCTTCATATGCTTAACCGCAAAGAAAAATAGGGACCGCCTTTCTCCTCCGCACTGCCGACACCCCCTCTTAATAATTTTGCTCCGCACACCCCGCGTGCGGCGCAGCCATCAAAAAAAGCGCGTCGCTTGAGCTGCGCACCCAACATTTCAGAGATTTTCGACTGGCAAACATCAAGTACATCGGATTCATATAAACGTCAGACGTTCTTCAGTTTAACCCTGCATATTGCGGAATAATGCGAGCTTGTCGCTATCCATCTTTGAATTCGAGTCGAGCGGCAGTTGGTTCATGTTGAAGTCGTCCCGTCCATTGCTTGTCCCGCGACGGTGTAGGGTATCCGATTTACCTCGCTTGGGGCTTTGAACCAATCACAATTCGCTCGCCAAACGCGCGCAACCAGCGCATCTGGTAGATAACTTGGAGTCAACCCCCTTATTGTGAGTAACTTCTCACTTGTGCGCCCGATAATGCCTCTCCCAGATTGTAAGAACAGTTGCGGGTGTAAAAGGTGCCTACTGGAATCAGGCCAAGGAAGTCAAGGAGTTTCAGTGGTCTCCAAGCTGAGCGCGAACATACTCACGCGGATGGGCAACATGCTGCTGTCTCGCAAGGTGGACCCCCTCAAGCCAATCACATTGCCTCTCGAATTATTCCGCCAAATCGTCAGACGATGTCACCCGGCAGCCGGCCGCGCAATCCGCTGCGCAAACAAGGCCCTCTCCCGCATCATCACCGACGCCGACCTCGCGTGGGGCGAAGCCGGTTGGCGGTTACGTGCGCAAGGCCCGGAAAACTGTTGGAAATGGGCGATTCGGAAGAATCACGGCCAAGTGGTTCGGTGGTGGTTGGAAGCGGGTGGCATGCCCGTAGACAACTATAATGACTACGCTTTACGACAGGCGGTAACCTGTGGACATGTGGAGCTGGTTCGTCTGCTGGATGGGGCAAATATGGGTGCCCTTGGGACCGAGGCATTGCGGACTTCGGCAATGTACGGACGGCTGGAAATGGTTCGTCTGTTGTTGGAGAAAGGGGCGGACGCGAGGAATAATGGCGTGCCTTGTGCGATGCGGCAATGAACGGGCATGCGGAGGTTGTCCAAATGCTGTTGGAAAACGGAGCAGATGTGCATGTCGACCAGGAGGGACCTTTAATGAATGCGACAGGGCGGGGTTACCACAAAGTAGTCCGTGTATTGTTGGAGCACGGTGCGGACGTTCATTACCGGTTCGATGAACCATTGATTAGTGCCGCCAACAGCGGATACGTGGAAGTGATCCGAGTAGTGTTGGATTATGGGGCAGACATTCATGCGCAATGTGACGGCGCATTGCGTACTGCTGCAATCCGCTCGCACTTGGAAGCGGTTCGTTTCTTGTTGAAGAAAGGGGCGGATATTCACGCTGATGATGATCAAGCGATACTTGCGGCCGCGCACTTCAAACAGTGAGAAGTGGTGCGTCTATTGTTTCTTCACGGCGGCGGTTACGAAGAGCTGCGTTTGGCGGCGAAGAATGCCGATGAGGCGGTTGAGTATCTATTGCGAGAAGGGGAGAAAGGGAAAAGTGACGTAGTCTTGCGAGAGAAGAAATTCAATTTATGGTGGCCATTCATGCGACATTCATAATATACTACGCCTTGCGGCACGCGTAAAAACTTGAATCCCGTTCTGCACCGCCCAGAACAATGCCGGCTCCGTACTCGGAGCAACCCAAAAATCCTTTGTCAATTCATTAGGAAACATTGGTGTGATTACAAACGACGGAACTTCACCCATGTATGGGCCAATAATTTCTCTTTGACAAATGTGCCATGAATGTCCACCCTCAAGCCTCCAAACAAATATCATTCAGGCAATGTTAGACGGATCACATCCACATCCCCGCCCCTTTTCGCATTCACGCCGTCCACACATGGTCCACCCACAAACGCCATTGCTGATCCTCCAGCGCCATCTGTCTGGAGTGTGACTGCAAGGCAATCAATTTTGCGACTCGTTGAAAGAGATTGAACGTGGGTCAGAGGTTGTGACGAATTCGTAGATGCGGAGACAGAATGAAGGGAAATGGTGGAGTCGAGACTCGCAGTGACCATGAACGGGGATGGAGTAGGAAGAACATGGCTAAAGGAAGCGCAACGGCAGCCGAGACAGTCGGTACCAAATAGCAACATTTGAAGAAACAATGGCGATAAAGTCACAAAACATACCATCCCGTGATACACCACCGGTGCACACTCTCGACCCTCCGCATATCCCATCCTTGAGCCCCTTGTTTGTTGCTCTTCTTCGAGCCACTGCCGACATTCTGTTTTGCATCAAGAAGCAGAAGCGAGCCATCACCTAGCCCTGCACAAAAAGAACGCCCAGATGGGTGAAATGAGACGGAATACACAAATGGAGGGTTGAATGATTGTGACTGCTGTGCAGGCTCGGGTTGCGTGGACACTGCTGCAAGCCAGTCAGTTTGCGCGGTCAATGTGTTCCAAATAAGGACTAGATATATTGGACATACCACTGGTCATGTCAAATTTCTCCACCTCTGACCCTCTGCTAAAATCCCACCGTCGTATGCAAGAATCATAACCGCCCGACCAAATTTCCCACGCATTCTTCGGACGAAACGCAACACAGCTGACAATGTTCTCGTGCCCGCTCCTGAAATGCTTGAACGATCTCCGCGTTCGCAAATCAATCACCGACACAGCTCCGGCATCGTCAGCTGTCGCGAGATATCTATCCTCGGCCCCTTCTTTCAACTGTATAGCGTTGACTTCGTCCTCTCCGCACTGCATAACGGCGACCGACTGCGTTTCAATAATAGCAGGTGTGCGCAAATCATAGATTAACACAGTATCCGCAGCTCCGAGATACGCCAACCGTTCGTCGGAAGTAATTGCGGCACACGATATTGACGACGCTGCTTTTAGGGCCTTTGTAGTTTTTAAGGTTTGCAGAGACCATAGGCGGGCAGTTTTGTCCTCGGAAGCTGATAGTATGCAGGTGGGGGAGGTAGTGGAGGGAAGAGAAAGAGCCTGAACGGGAAGCGAGTGTCCGCGCAAGGACGTGGGTAAAGACGTTGTCGACAGTTGTGATGAATTAGGTTCTGGCATTGTCATTGGTTGGACGCGAGGCGAAGTGGTGGGTTGGGGATGCGTCTGCAATTGTTTCCATGGCAACAGTATGTGTCGAGCAGTTGCAAAGACGCGTTTGTGGAGGGTCTCGCGGATTTCACCGTCTTGTCTCAAAACTACTCTCCTGCTCCAAAGCCTGATCGTAACAGGTAAATACCCCTCAAAGACCCTCAAAAGGCAGGCGATCCAGAACACAGGGCTGTACAGGTAACAGTCCGAGACAAATAACCTATCCCTGCATTGCGATCTATCATCACCGGTCCTCCTAGAAACTGAGCCATCTTTTGACTTTAGGTTCCCTTCGACCTAAGCTTTTGTCCCGCTCCATGCCCTCGTCTACTGGTGCGCCGACTCGCGGTCCTTTCAAGTCACGCATTCCGCGGTCCCACCGGCATTACCCATTTCTGGCGCTTCATGAAACTCCCAGCGGGTGGCTTTCCGCTGCTGCCACTAAGTTTTGCAGAAAACCTTCACAAAACAGTTCGCTTCAAGTCAGGGTTTGCGCTGTGTCCTGCGATGCGAAGGAGATATCCTCATCTCACCAGGGCCGGGAGGGCGGCGGTGTGGTGCGGGTTGTGGGTTCTGCGGCACGAATATTCCACGATAGCGTGGGGGGAGCAGGTGAAGGAGGAGGGTTGCGATGCTGCGAGAAGAGCGGGAAGGAAGGGGTTGTGCAAACGGAGGAGGAGTGGAATCGACGAAAGTGGGTGTGTGGGCGATCTTCGGGACGGCAAGGGAGCACCGAATCGGATTGGCATCGGAATATCACCAGACGGCGAATGCCACAACGAATTGGGTCATGGCGCACAACATTCGCATCAACATGTCCATGCCTCACCTTCCGATAGCGAACATCTCGCTGGATTGGCCTCCACGACGCCTTCCGATGAGGGGATTAGTGCGGAGACGGTGGAGTATGAGGGGAAAGGAACTTCCCGCGAGTCCGCTGCTGCACGACGACAACGCTTCGCATCTCTGAGAAATTGTATCGCGCAGATGGAGGACCCAACCTTAGCTTGGAGTCTTGCAACAAACGACGTCAGCCCTGCTCGCGGATCCGCATTCACTGCGACCCTCCGAGAGACTTTAAGCCATCTGTTTCCTTCGGAGGTGACCAACTTTCTTCGCCTTATTTCGGATCTTCCGTTGGCCGAACACGCTCGACGGTGCCTGTGGGTTTCATTAGTGAGCATGATTCGGACTGGTTTACAACCGCAACCATGGCATTACAAACACCTATTATGGGTATACCTTGAACGGATGGGTGAGGGGGGTGATAAGGATCAGGCTTGGAAGACGTATGGGCGGTTGCGGAGACTGGGTTGCGCCGCGGCGGACATGCGAATATATGCGATGTTTCTAATTTGGGCTGTCGATAGATCATCCCAGAAGGACGTGGAGTGGGTCTACCAAACGATGCGGCGGTCGGAAATTGGGTTTACTGCTGAAGGATTTGACGAATGTGCTGGAATTCATGCGGCAGTTGGAGATGGACCAGGCGTGTTAACGCTTTATCGGATGATGACGGAGGCTGGAGTGACCCCTACCGAGATGGCTTACGGGAACGTTATCAGAGCACTGACAAGGTGCGATGACGTCGAGTCTAGCGAATGGGTTGTCTCCGATATGCGATCTCGGGGATGGTCCCCACCGACAAATGCGATTGCTGCGCTCATGTCCGCGTCGTTGAAGTCAGGAGAGTCCCTGGAGGAATGGCTTGAGTTGATTCGACAGCATCAGCTGACTCCCGACGTACCCGTCTTCATTGTTGTGTTGATGAAGGCCATGCGGGATAGGCCGTACGAGGAAGTCGCCGCCCTCATTGACAAGGTTTTGAGGGACTCGCCATTTGAGCCGAACGCAGTCATGTTTACAGTGTGCATTCGATATCATATGAAACACGGGCATTTCGATACCGCTGTCCAGGTATTTGAAGACATGGAGAAATGCAATGTCGAACCGCAAGCCTTCAATTATGGAGATATGATCGAGGGATGCTTGATAAACAATCGGTTGGAGAAGGTGGACGGGTATTTGAAAGCTATGAGCGATCGCGGTCTCGCTCCAGACAAGTACATGGTCGCCAACATCATCCACGCCTATATCGCTCGTGGAGAGTTAAAAACAGCTCTCCAAACGTTTTATTTGCTGCGGAATCCGATACTATCAACAGCACTTTCAAAAATCTTGCATTCGCCAACATCATCACTTCCTCTCACATCAGCATCGTCATCACCTTCATCATCGTCATCATCATCATCATCATCACCATCACCACCACCACCACCTTCACCATCGACATCGTTACCCCACATACCACACTTGGCGCAAACGTCATCGTCGGTATCTCCTTCCTTCCGATACCACCGTCCGATACGACTCAACTCGTACTTTGTAACCCTGCTCATGACCACTCTCGGCCGCGAATCCCCTTCGACCGCTCTCTCAATGTTCTTCTACCTTCGCTCCCGTGGTGCGCGTGTCGACGCGGCCACCTACTCCCAGCTATTAGCCTACCACGTAGCGGATATACCGAATTTCAACGCCATCTGGCGCGACATGGAAGCCGCAGGCGTGAGGCCGCGCGTCGAGGTGTACACCCCTCTCATCATGTCCCTCCTTCATTCGGTAGACCGCGGTTCCGTAGGCAGGGAATGCATGGTTATACTGGAGGAGATGGCATCCAAAGGGGTGCTACCCAACGCGGTGGTGTACAACGCTGCCATCCAGACATGCGCAAAAGCCGATGAGTCGGTTTGGTGCGAGCGCCTGGTAGCTCGTATGCAAGCGGAAGGGTTCGCTCTGGATGCGCACACGTATGACTGGATGGTGGGAGTGTGGACGCAATATGCGCGGGATATGGTGCGGGCTGAGGTGTGGGCCGAGCGAAGGAAATTTGCACTGGGCGGGTACGGAGCGCGAGTTCGAAAGAGAATGGCGTACGGGTTTGCTCTCATCCGGGATGAGCAGGCGGCGAGGGCATGGTTGGAGAAAGCTGAGGCGGAAGGAGAGGCGCCGGCGAAGGACGTGTGGTATGACGAAATCTTGAACAAGCTGAAGACTATTGAGCAGTTAAAGAACGAAAGGGATGGGGTGGCGGAGGGTCCGAAGGCGCAGGGAATGAGGTCGAGTTTGGTGAAGCCATCTGACAAACTCGGACGGAAGGAATCCAATCGCGAGCCTCCACCCCCGACACCATCCGTTTCATCAGCCGGCCCACGCATAGGTACTCCCGGCGGCGATGACGGGTCCATCAAATGGTGGAAAGAGACATCACTAGCGGAGGCTGACATTCCCCCGCCACTTCCCAACCACGCAACGGGGCGATGGAGCGGGTTAGTGGCGCAGGTTCGGGCGTCATTGAGTATACCGAAAGGCGATGACGATGACGGAGGAGGAGGGGCCGAGGGAAACAAAGGCGGGAATCAAGTAGGCAGATGATGGAAAAAATGTAGAAGCTTTTCTTAATTTTATTTTTTAGATTGTAAAGGTTGATGTTGATTGTTTTCTTGAAGCTGGTTTTCTTCGGATCCGGCCATAAAGAGCCTACCCTTGAAGTGGGCGTTTACTTAATGTATTTGCGAGCTTTGCGACAGGATCGGCTTGTTGCGTGGCTGTGGGTCGGTTCTACGCCCCTTTTGCCACCTACCTGGCCTCGTATGCCGCTAACTACGTGAGAAACTCTAGGCACCTTTGATCATCCATCAGGTTGTTTGGAAAATTATTTACGTTGTTGCCCTATGACATTAAGTACTTTCCTACAACAGAGTATAACCAAAAAATGGGACAGTGGTATAATCAACAATGCTTTATCTAGTGGGATAAAGTTGCCCCGGGTTCAATACCTGGCTGTCCCCATCCAGATTTAGAGACTGTTTTTTCTTTTTTGTCTCCTGCCTGACAGTAATACTGGCCAATCAAAGCTGATTTGGCTGCGCCACCGTCGGCTCTGTGGGTATCCGGCAGCAAATCAACGGTTTGGCCATGCGACAAATTGGACGTTCTTTTGACGCATCGCTGGCTTCGGCAGACGCTAGTTGCAGCGTGAGATATAAGCGCTATCTTATGGGTCCATATGGGTAATCAACGAAGACGGATGTAGGTGCTTGGCGCTTATGTAATCCATAGCAGGTCACATTTCATTCATTTCGTGCGCATATTTGTCCTCCTCCGCAGCCCCATTTTATACCACTCCATCCATGCCCCCAAGACGGTACAAGCAGCCACCACCAGGCATCGGCGGTAGTAGCGGGAGCAGCGGTTTCCCACGCCTGGCAAACCTCTCGTTCCTCCTCACTCGAAAATGGGCCGCCGCATGGGCGCTGGTCGCCGCGTTCTTTGTCGCCGTCGCGCTGTTTGGCGTGTTTCATGAACAGATATTGACGGCTTTGGCGGTGTTTGCGGAGCGGATCAAGACGTGGGGTGTTTGGTATGTTTGTGAGGCGGGGTGGGACTTGTTTTCCGTCTGCTGGTGTGCGGGGAAAACGACGCGCACACGTTCCTCGCGCTTTGAATTTACCGATCACATATTGCAGGGGTGGACTCCTCCTCGCAGGCCTCCTATTCGTCACCTCATTTCCCCCAATCCCTGGTTACGGCACTCTCTTATATCTATGCGGGTTTGTCTTTGGGTTTCCTGCGGGGATCATACCGGCCTATTTGGGCCCGCTGGGCGGTGGGGTGACGTGCTTTGTCGTTGCGCGAAAGTGGTTGGGTGAAGGGTGGAGAAATAAGATTGTGACTGCTGTGCCGAGTTGGGATATTGTTGAGAAAGTGATTGAGGAGGGCGGGATGAAGGTGGGTGTTTTTCGTGCTTTGCGTCTTGGGTCGGACGGAGGTGACTTACCTCCCATCCCACAAACAGCTAACAATCCTCATCCGCCTCGCGCCCTATCCCTATAACCTAATGTGCGTCCTCTTCTCCGCAACCTCCATCTCCCTCCCAGCATATACCCTCTCCACCGCCATCGCCCTCCTCAAAAACTCTCTCCACGTCTACATCGGCTCCACCATCGCCGACCTCGCCATCGGCGCCTCACCCTCCTCCCCCGCCAAAGTCATCGCCCTGGTATGCAGCATGTCCGTAGCGATCGGTGTCCTCATTTACCTGACAGTCATGGTCCGGAGGGTCGTCAGAGCCCGGCGGGAGGAGGAACAGGGCTTGGTGCTGGGTGACGAGATCTTTGATGAGGATGATGACTTGGATGGGGATGGGGATTATGGGACGGGCACGTTGGGGACCCCGTCAGCATTGTGGAGGGCGGCAACCGAGTTTGGGGATGGGACAGGTGGAGCGGGGACCCCGGGGACGCCGGGAGCTCGCGTGGGACGGACATTTTGGGATGCGGAGGAAGAGGATAGTGATTTGGAGTTGGGGAGGGCTGCGTGGCCTCGGTGAAACTCAAAAGTACAGCGAGATTGGCCAATCAAGACACAATGTTTTGGCATCAGGGTGCATTTTACTGTTGTTGCTTGAGTGGAATCGTTCCATGAGCACGTCCTGTGTGATGCCATCCCTATTAAAATGACTTAAGAAACGGGCCTAGGCAAAACGGTTCAGACTCTTCAAGACTAACAACTTGAAACACACCAACAAGCGCTAATGGTGTAGTGGTAACATTTGAGCTTCCCAAGCTTAAGCCCGGGGTTCGATTCCCCGTTAGCGCATCCATTAACCCTCCGATCCAACTGTTATTTTCATTTTTATTTCCACCCCTATTACTACCACTCCCAGCATCGGCCAACAGAGGATTGATGGACTCCGAATGTTGATTCTACCATGCCAAAGGCATTGCGGTTACGGATGAATGAGCGCCTACGCAAACCATGGCGGACCGGCGGACTAGGGGTGTCGTTGCTACCATGCCAAAAAGTATGGAGGAGATACCATATGTGCTCAAATGTTCCGAAGAGACGGGGGTGATTATTGCGCGGATGTAGCGCGTGCCGGGTGGGTAGTAAAGCTGGTTGGTCAGAAGTTAGTTTGAACGAGACGTCGTCAACAGTTGGCTCGGTTGGGTATCCCAATTCTATCAAACAGGACTTGAACTGGGCAATTTTTGTTGCGGTGATAGTGGGACCCCAATGTGCATTCCCAGGTGGAAGACGTCGTGCGGCCACTGGTGAGGCATGTAAACTGACTATGTTCTTGTTCACTGCAGTGCCATCGCGCATAAAATATCTCCGTTTGCTGCATTATCATAATACATAGCAAGTTGCATTACTTGCTTTTCTTCATCAATCTTAATCCCTAGTTGATCCCATTGGTGAAACCGTTCACCGTCCCGTTCGCGATGCTTTTGCGTTTGCTACCCCCCTTCTCCTTCTTCACCTTACTCTCCGCCTTACCCTTCCCAGGTGTCGCACCAGCTCGCTTCTTCTTATGGGTATCCGGCGTCGCGGGAGCGGTGCCCTTTGATTTCAGCTTGACCTCATCCACCTTCACCCCACCCTCCGGCAACTTCTCAACCGCCTTCCAATCCTGTTCCCACTTTTCCTGCAGCTTAGCCTTCTCTTTCGGGTGATCTTCGAACCATCTTACACAGTCTGGGCAGCGAATGTAGTGCGCACCCATCATATAACCGTAGCCGAGCAGAAGGAATTCGGGGAGGATATCGCCAAGAGAATGAATTTGACTTGGGGGGTGGCAGTCCTCGCTTTTATGTGGTTGATGCGTTAGCGGTGGGGCAATGGTATGGGGGGAACAACTAGAGATTAAACTTACCAGTAGGCTTTCGGACAAGTCTGACACCGGTACAGCATCCCGCCCGCGTCAGCTGTGCTTCGGCTACAGCCATCGCAGCGATGCTGAGGGCAAGATAATTGACTTGCGCGGCTGAAGGAGCTTGGAGGAAGGCACCTGAAATGATACGACCTTGGGCAGTAACTGCAGTCTCTGTCGGTTTTCCCCAAGCTGCAATCATGACAGTGCTGATAATTTGACAATGAAGTGAGCATAAGACTTTCTCTGCAAGGAGGAAGCAGAACAGAGCGCTATTTTTACGAACCGTTTGCCGCAAAAATTTCTTCCTTTCCCTTTTTGTCTCTGCGCGTGCACCCTTTCCGGAAAACGTTGCAACAGCTTCCCATTCTGCATTGCCGATTGTTTCTTTTAACACCATGTGCGAGCCAATCTTCTCGACACGTTTATGGCTCACACGTTTGGTGCTCACTTGCTGCCATTCTGCGAATGCGAAAATCTCAACATGACCTCGACGACAAGTAGCAAAGCAAGGGTAAAGCTTACCTTCCGCAATATCGGTGAGTTTTCCCTTTGTTACCTTCTTTCCCTCCCACATTCGCGTCTTAATCGCTTCGACACCCTGCAATAACTCCTTCTCGTCCAGATCCTGGCCATCTTCCTCCTTATCAACTTTCAACTGATGCTCCCGACTGTGCTTCAGGATATCCGCAATATCAGCCTTAAAGAAGTCTTCGGTGTTGACTGGAAGTCGCGCGACGGCCCTAGCACCCTTGCGGAAGATGCTGAGAAGAGCATCGCGGCTCAAATTGGGAGCGGCTTCTTCTTCCGCATTTGGGTCCCGCAGGTCCGCGGTCACTTTTTCACTCAAATACAGCTTTTTCTGTAATCTCGTCAACATCTGCTCTTCAACGGTTCCTTCACAGACAAGTCGGTACACCTGCATGCCAAAAGGCCCGGCCCGTTACTTTCACATTCCCTTGAAAGTTTTATTGCCAATTATCAACCCACCTTGACGAGCTTAGTCTGGCCGATACGGTGAGCCCGAGCGAGTGCTTGAATATCCCTAAGAGCACCGGCGTCAATCGCGCCGACACAAACTTCTACATGAAGGTGAAAGATGGCACTAACACTTGTGGATTCCAATTTGAGTCATAGAAGATCACAGTATCTGCCTTCGTCAAATTGATCCCGAGTCCACCCGCCTTGGTACTGATCAAATACACTTCTTTCGCTGAATTGTGCAAAAGATGATGAGACTCTGTTCGCACAAGCACACACGGACGACAAGGATGCAAAAACCTACGCGAGTCCTCCTTCTGAAAAAAACAAATATCCAAGTTCCGCCTCGCCGGCACGGTACTTCCGTCCAGTCGAGAATACGGGATTTCTTTGTAAATCATGTAGTCTTCCAAAATGTCAAGCATGCCGGTGAATTCACTGAAGATAAGGGTGCGGTGGCCCTCCGACCGCAGGTGAGTCAGGAGCTTATCGAGAAGAATCATTTTGCTGGAGTTTAAGATGAGGTGGTCGCCTTGAAGAAACTAGTAAGAGAATTGAGGCATGAGAATTTTTTGGGACTTCAAGAAACATTCGAGCGGACAATTGCGAGTGCCTCACCGGCTCAGGTTCAGAATTGGGCATCATGTACGGGCTGTCAAAGTGTTTGGGACGACAGTTATGCGAGGAATCGGAGACAGCTATAAGAATTCCACAAAAACACTCACTGATTGCAGCATTTCCGCAATTGCATCAGCAAATTCATCAACTTCGCCCATTCTTTTCCTTTGTTTTTCAAAGCATACTCGACACCCTCGCGCATCTCAGCTTCATACTCTACGAAACTGCTTCCGTTCGTCGACATTATATCCCTGAGATCCTTCTTGTCTTCTTCGGAATCAACCTTCGCGTCCGGATCGGCCTTGACTTGTGGACCTCCGCCATCAGAGCCGCCTCTGGAGGGGTTGGCAAAGATTTCGTCTAATGTCATCCGGTCCATACGCATCAGCAGCCGGCTGTACCAGAACCGTTGCATGGGAGTCAACGGAAGGTAAACTGGGAAATTTCCACCGAAGATCAGACAAAGGCCAAAGTCCCAGTGGCACAAACGGGAGCTCACTTGTCATCTCTTCCTTTGGCGGAATATTCAATTCGACTACACTTTTCAATCTCCGTAACATGATCCGCTCCAACAACTTTCGCGAGTCTTCCAGCATTTGCCCATCATACAGTCCGCGAGTCAAGTCAAAGCTGTCTCGGAATTTTTGTGCCGTTTTCTCCGTGAACACTATGGCAAGCTTCTTCGTTAAAATTCGAACTGACTTGAAAGCTGAGCAGGAGCGACGAACTCTACCTTCTGGGTATAACCAATGGAAAAGGGCCCACACTGCGAAAATACCCACTAGTTTAGTACCGATCCGCGCATGTATGGAGCCACTCAAAGAAAACGGGAACATGACTCACGTTCATGCAAGTTATTCTGCAACGGCGTCCCAGACAATATCAACCTGAACTGCGCACGCAACCCCTGCAAGGCCATCGCAATACTCGTCTCGTTGTTCTTAATCTTGTGACCTGGCACATCCGTATCAGAAACGGTCCCATGGCCCAGCAACCTTGCGCATGTCGGAAATGTATAGCAGATCAAACTCACCTTCATCAAGCACAACATAACGCCATGTGAATGCATGCTTGAACCACCCGTTTTCCGTCAAATACTGATCGTAAGATGTTACGATAATGTCGTACTTGTTCGTCACGCAATGCTGTTTGAGGCGAATACGTTCTGCAGCAGTCCCATGGAACTTTAGAGCCGTGAATTCAGGCGTCCATCGTGCAATTTCCTACAACGAGGCAGGGTCAAACCGGGTTTCAAGGTTTAGCATTGCAAAGCTGGGAAAAACTGAACACAGCTTACCGCCATCCAAGAAGACAAAACCGATAATGGGCAAAGAACCAAAAATGGACCTCCGAGTCCCTTCTCGTGGATATACTGGAACAAACTGAGCGTTTGAAGGGTTTTACCCAGACCCATCTCATCACCTGACAACACCCACATCATCCATTAGCCTGTCGCCACAGCGCCACACGCGTTCACAAGCGGGAATCGCTCACCCAAAATCCCTGCTGCCCCATTATTGAACAACCACACCAAGAAACTCAACCCCTTCAACTGATACTCTTTCATCACCGCCTTCACACCCTTGGGTTGCTCCACTTCCTCATACGGAAGAGGTGCGCATGTGGACCCGGTCGGAACGGATGTGGGTTTGTCAAAGTAATTTGGCGAAGGCAGGAGTGGGATGAAGAGGTGGCGATTTGCGTAGAGGAATCGAGTGCGTTGTTGTTGTACGTGTGGGAGGTAGGAACGGACTTCGGCGCGGAGGGCCTGTGGAGAGGAAGGGAAATTTTGAGTGGTTTGTGACGAAAACACGCATAGAGAAGCTGCTGTGCGAACCCCGAATGTGGGTCATACCTGCGCGCCTTTCTTGACACTTTCTAGTCCTCCGACACTGCCTTCAACGCCTTCAATCTCCTCCACAACTTGCATAATTTGATCCCCATCCTCCCCGTCCTCCACCGCTTCCATTTCCTTGTTCTCCACCTTCCTCTTCTTCCTGCTTGTACGCACTTCCCGATCCTCATCATCCAGATCATCGTCAGTGTCCACCTCCCGATACTTTCCCACACTCACGTCCCGCCGCCCCATGTTTCTGGTCTGTCTCCGTTTCGCCAACCGTTCCTTTTCCGCTTCGGCGTTGGCTACCGCCGCTTCTGCCGCAGCTTGGGCAGCCTCCTCCGCGCGCTTTTGTTGACGCTCTGAGGTACGACGCTGGGTTGCTTCCATTTCACCGAGCATCTATATGGAAGTATAGGCCAGAAAGGAGTGTTTTGGGTAACAATTTGGAGGATGTTCGTTGGAGTAGAGGATGCTGGTGCGAAAAGTGAGAGCAGGAGAGCGAACGGTGGAAGCTTTGCACTTAAAAAGTTTGGGGTTCATCTGTCCAGAAATGGTCTGATGCGGGTGTCCGAGCATCCGGACATACGACGCGCCTGGGCCTAAAAATAAACTGCTGCGGCAGATGAAAGTACCGGTACCAGAAAAGGACAAGAAAAGGAGCATCGAGAGTGTTTCACAACAAAATCATTCAAAATGTAATTTCTAAACACTGCCCACCACCTCCCAAACAACTCATGTCCCTCGAACCCACAAAACCGCGCGCGCGAAAGGAACATCTACGAGGAGAAGCAAAAAGACATGGAGAAGGCGGATTCGAGTTCGGCAGTGGGCTACCAAGCGGCGACGTGTGGGTGTGGAGAGTCGGATGGGGGAGGAGGGTGTGCCAATGACTGCGCACGATACTGCCGATGACTCCCACCACAAACCCACTCAATACCGTTCTCCGACTCCTCCACTGCTCCGAATGACCTCCCTTCTGAACGATTATGCTGCCATCAAAAAATCATTTAAAACACCCAAAACAACGTTCACGCGAATCATTGACTACAGACGGGAACGTGGTCTGAATCGTAAAATCTTTGAGGCACTCTTACGATACTCCACCGATAGCGATGGCGTTGCGAGTAAAATTACAGGGTTATGGGATGAGAAGGGGTTCAAGGGTTTGGACCATCTCGCCGTTCAGCTTCGAACCTTTTTAACGCTCGTCAAGGCGACGGGCGGGAAAACCCCCCAAACTAGTGCTACCAATAGTGCAGCCAGTTCCTCCGCCTCAACCCCGAAAAGGAAAAGAAGAAACCCCAAGGGAGCAGCATCTGTTCTCGCGGGAGTCAGCGAAGCCTTGACAAAGAACATTGGGCGTGACCGCTCCTTGAAAGATATTTGTATGGTACGGGATGGGTACCAATGTGTTGTTACAGGATATAGATGGGTAGATACTCCCGATGAGGTCAAGAAAGATACGGACGTCTTTCGTGACGGTTTAATTGGTGCCCATATTCTGCCGTTTTCTCTCGTAAAACTTGAGGTTTGATCAATTCTGATCCTTATGTTTGCGGAGCCGAAAAACTTACCAATGGGCCCCCTTTATTCATCTAGAGTGAATTCCATACATCATTTGCCGAAACCGCCTCCCTGTTTGATGCACCCCAGCTTGACGTTGCGACCTTGGATAATGTCCGAAACATAATTACCTTAAATTCTGACGTTCATGTGTCGTTTGCACGATTTTCATTTGCGGTGCTTTGTGATACCGCAGATGACGGCACAGTACAGGTGAGCTCTCCATTATTGTTATTTGGAAAGGTACAGAAACCATACTCAAAATGAGAAATTAGTACAAGATAGACTACCTAACCCCGGTCCGGTTTCAACCTCATGAGGAGAGTGGGTCCCGCAATGGTAAAAGTGGGGATGTTCTCTTTTTGGATGGGAATCATGACCTTCGTCCAGATCCAGCATACTTTCGCCTCCACGAGCTGATTGGACGAGTTCTGCACGCAAGTGGCTTTGGGGAGATTGTCAATCGGGTGTTGGAGGACGAGCAAGGGGTGGATCCACTGGCCGAGGATGTTGTGAGGGTGATGAGACAGTTCATGGAGGAGGAGGCGTGGGTCACAGCATATGTTGGTGTTGAAGCGTAGTAAGGAGTCTTATTAGGTTACTGGAGAAGAAGCTTCGTCGTCCACATCATCAATAGAATCAACAAAGAGTATTGATTTCAGTATTTTACATGTATCCTGCCAGACGACAAGGTCCGCATTCCGCTCCAGCTCGCATTTTTTGTTAGCTTGTTACTCTTGACATTCACCGAACCTGTATCGGCGGCTCAACCTCGGGTATCTTTCCAAACTCAAACTTTGGCGCCATAAAGGCCTTCATCGCTTCATCATCCACTTGTCCTCCCCCTTGTGGCGCTCCTCCCGCAACCACCGATGGTGCTTGCTGTTGTGTCAATGCCCCTCCAAATAGACCTCCCGATGCGGCAGGGGGAGCAGTAGATGGTTGACCGAACGTAGACGCGTTGCTCCCGAATGCACCTCCCGGTGCTGCGGCGGGAGCAGAAGTAGTTGCGTGACCGAACGGAAGCGCGGAAGAAGGAGGGGTAGTTGTTGATTGGCCGAACGGAAGCGCAGATGCACTAGCACCAAACGCCGGTGCAGTTTGAGATGGCGGGGTCGCAAATACTCCTTGCTGTTGGGTCTGTTGAGGTGGTGTGCCAAACGGAACTAAAGCACCCGGGCCGGAGGTTGTGGCTTGCGCTCCAAATCCGCTTTGGCCAAATGGCAATCCAGAAGAAGCACCGAAAGCTGGTGGTGGTTGCTGTTGTTGGGACGCGATGGTTGTTGTGGTCGTGCCGAGGCCGCCGAATGCTGAGGGGGTAGCAGTTGATGACGCACCAAAAACCGAAGATGACGGTTGCTGTTGTTGCTGTTGCTGCTGTTGCTGTTGAGCGAGAACTTGTTCATATGCGGCTTTAGGGTCGTTCAAAACCCGTTGCAGTTCTTGCAATATGTGCTGCTCCAGCTGCTGCATTTTCTGCGTCTGTTCGGGAAAAATGTTCGGCATGTCAGCTCTAATGCACATAGGCATTGACGTCGTGTTTCCTAGCCACAAGGAACTCACCGTTTGGGCAGTTCCACCGGTCTGCTTCATTTCTTGCAGCATCTCCCATCGCACCTCCTCGGGGCTCATATCCGTTCCTGCAATCAAATTCTGACTATCTTTGCCAGGCGCATAGCAGCTTAAACGCCAAACAGGTCTCTCTTCTTTGAAGTCTTTCGAAATGACGTCTCGATTAAGCATTTTGGCAATATCAGAGTTCGGTGCGATGGTGGGTTTGGAGACGGCGGATGTCGATGTGGAAGTGCCAAATGGTGATGAGCGAGCTGAACCTCCGAATGCTGATCCTCCAAACGCGCTGCTTCCCGTAGTTCCAAACGCACTTGTTCCAGTCGATCCGCCCGTTCCGAATACGCTTGATGTGCCCGTGGTTGGAGCACCCTTGTTTCCGTATGCTGAAAGCCCAAAGGTCGGCGCAAATGCAAACCTGCCTCCAGACGCACTCGTTGTTGTTGTGGGCGCGCTACCCCCGAACACGCTTGTGGGTGCCGAACTTCCAAAAGCGCTCGTTCCCGTGCCTCCGCTCCCAAATACGCCTGTAGGTGCCGCACTGCCGAAGGCACTCGTCCCTGTTCCCCCAGTTGTTCCAAAAGCGCTCGTCCCAGTCCCCCCACTTCCAAAGGCACTCGTCGTGTTTCCAAACCCGGTCGTTACCGTCCCCCCACTCCCAAACGCGCTTGTGGGCGCCGCGCTTCCAAAGGCGCTCGGTTTCGCGACGCCAGCCCCGGAGCTTCCGAATGCGCTTGCGGGTGCGGAACTTCCGAACGCGCTTGTGGGCGCCGAACTTCCAAATGCGCTTATGGGTGCCGAGCTTCCAAATGCGCTCATAGGTGCTGAACTTCCAAATGCGCTCGTAGGTGCTGAACTTCCAAATGCGAAAATTCCAGCCGCAATACCAAATGAGAAAGAACCGGAAGCAATAACAAATGAAAAA
>JADGKA010000456.1:0-20389 GCA_027604605.1 Borealophlyctis nickersoniae
TAAGGAGACCGTTGCCGGGGGTGTGGAGGGTGCGAAAAACACCGTTGCCGGGGGTGTGGAAGGTGTGAAAAACACTGTGGCCGGCGGTGTGGAAGGTGTGAAAAACACCGTTGCCAGCGGTGTGGAGCAGGTGAAGAGTAAGGTCGCTGGAGTTGAGGCGAAGGGTAAGTACTTTTGATGGCATGTTTCGTTTTTACGAGGTTTAAACGTATTCCCTTCACTCATACCAAACCAGCTCAAACCGCAGTCCAGCAAAACACCGAATCGCAATCCACACCCTACGAACTCGTCTCCTCCGACCTCTCCCACCCGCTCACCTCCCTCTCCCCCACGGCTCCTACGGGCCTCACAGGCGACACAGGCACCCAACTCTGCCTCCCAGCGCCTACCGCCGATACGGACCAAAGCTCCCTCTCCGACGACGCATCCACCCGCTCCATCGCCCCCTCCTCCCCCCGCGACACCACCACCGAGTTCGGAGGAAAGGGGAAATTCGAAATCAACGCAACGTACCCCGCAGACCCCATCCACCCCACGTTAGCCTCGCGTGAACCGTCCACCGCCACGATCCCTGAAGAGGAGGTGGAGGCTGTGGGTGTTCCTGCGGAGGTGCAGTCGGGGTCTTTGGACGCGAAGCTGGAAGAACAGTTGGATGGGGGGAAGAAACCGAGGAAAGTGCATGGAGTTTATAATAAGGCTTTGGGGAAACTTGAGGTAACGTCGCAGTTGTCATTTCTTTTGTTCGTCATTTACAAACTCTCACATCGGCGACACACAACGTAGGTGGGTATGGGCAAAATCCTCAGAGACGAAACGTTGATTGCCGAGGGACAGGAACGGCACGCTGCTGGTGCGGCGGAGATTGATTCTGTGCGTGCTAAGGCCTGTTGAACGAATGCAAGAAGAGGACGGTTTGGTGGGAGACAGGAGGAGGGAAGGAGGGAGTACATTTCTTTTTGGATGGGAGGTTGAACGCTGGGAGGGTTTCTATATGATGTTTGTTTGTGTGGACATTTTGGCGGTAGTTTTGAAAGTTCTTCGTGTTATTGACTGAGATTTTTGGGAATTCAAAAACTTTCAACGAAAAAGACCATTTGATTTTGCCTTTTGCTGTTTCGTTGAGGATCGTGTGGCAACGCCGCAGTCAAGCAACAGACATACAGAACCAAAGTGTCGTTACGTGCATGAGTACTACCAACCCCACACGCAGGGCATTACTGCATTGTAAAAAACATTCTATGAGGCTCACTCGAGAATTGAGAAAGATTTGGATACCCGACTGCGCTTCCTCTCAGCTACGCGACAGGACATGAAATGCGGCAGCAGCTTTCCGGCAACGGACTCAACAGGTGGCATCGGACGCTCATGTTGCAGCAGCACCGCGCATAAAATATGATGAATAAAATATAAGTATTTTGGGGTTTTGCCCGTGGAAATCGTCCGTACGGGAAAGTCAAAAGTCCTCATACAATCTTGGAAGGCCAAGCGATGTTGGCTGCCATTGTGTAAAGATCAAACCGCGGGTCTTTTTTCTGTAAAATGGGACCCTTTGTAAAACCTGGGACATCCTTTATACTCTTCCTATATAATTCTATGTTTGCTGCCAACCCGCGCGCGCAGCCTTTGGGTTGTCGCGACATGTTGGGGGGAAACAAAAGACAAAGATGAATGGCCTGGATGGCGTGCTTGCGTTCTCACCTCGTTATGCGCATTGCGAACCCTGCGTCGGAGTGGGACTTTACGGCAGGCTGTGGGCAGGCGGCGGCGGCCGGCAGGACTTGCAGGGACTTTGGGGGACTGGCCGGCCGGCTGGCAGGATTCGGAAAGGGCCTCCCTTCCCTCGACGTTCCTTTCCTTGGCCTCCCTCCACTTCCGTCCTTCTTTCGATTGTGATCCGGATGACTTTGCCACCACCCGCCCACCGTGCCGACTCCATCTGCATCGCGTCGTTTCCATCAAAATTTTTAAGTCCCGTTGTGTCACCGACTACTGTATTGGACCATAATTCAGCAATGTGTGTAACCATTGGATGTGCCACATGATTCGATATCAACCAGTTCAACCAGTCGTCGAAGAGAGCCTCCACGACAGAAGACACCACCACCACCACCAGACCAGACTGCCTCCCCACTTCCCAAATCTCAATCCTGCAATCTTTGTTTTTTTCTCCACCACTCTTCTTGCTTGTATGTCAATCGCTTTATAAACGTCAACGACACTTTCTATCGAACCTCGTGAAAAAACAAAAGGAGCCAATAGGGCCATCGTCAACCAACAACCAACAAACGACAAACGACAACAGACACGCACACAAACACACACTCTCTCTCTACCCTACGAATCCTTGTCCTAAACGGCGGCAAAAAAACAAGAAAGCAATCGGCAACGACAACCTCCTGCTCCTCGTTCCCCCATCTGGGTACGTAGTCCTGGATTCAATCCAGCGTTGTGCTATTTTTGGAACAAGGGGGTTGGACCCTGGAAACCGCCCCAATTGCCCTCTTTGTTTGGTTTCAACCCTCTCTAATACCTTCCGTATTTCCCGCTACCCCTTTTCGTGTCCTTATACAGGCTACAACAACCACTCTCTCGACACTCTGTCTCCCCCATTCTGGGTTTAACCTCATTGCGTGATTAAAGTAGAGAGACTGGCTAGCACAGTCTCCCGTTTCTCTGTTACATATTGGTGAGTACTGCTACAAGAGTGACCTAGTTCGTTCCAGTCGTTTCCAACAGAGCGACTCGAATCTAATAAGACTGTCTTCCCATTAGCACCACGCACTCGACACAAACACACACATAACAACAACCACGCAAAACATACACACATGTATACAGAAGTAACGACAGCGGGGACGTTCCTCGCCAAATACCTTCCCCATAAATCCACGCCACCAGATCAAATCGCGTTATTTCGACAGGCGCTGATTGATGTGATGCTGGACAAGTTTGCGCAACATTGGGACCCATCGAGGCCGTTGAAGGGAAATGCGTATAGAGCTATATCCGTGTTTCAGGGAAGGATGGACCCGGTCGTGGTCATGGCGGCGAAAAAGGCGGGATTGGGATTGTCAGGTAAGAGAGACAAACGAGCCATTGATGTTCTCGGGAGTGACGCCGAATCATCGAGAGATGCTAACCAATCATATTTTTCATCAGATCTCTTCTTTCCAAATGACCTAGTCCTATGGGTCGATCCCCATTCCGTCAGCTTCAAAGTAGGCGACCACGGCCAACTCGTCACAGTGTGGGAAAACCACGCAGCAGCCCTCGAATCCGAAGCACACGAAATCCCATCCTTCTTCAAACCTTCCTCGGCTCGCATCAGCACTCCCTCCCCTCAACGATCCCCTTCGTTACGCTCCTCGTCATCCATGTCCTCGGCTGCATCCACAGCGTCATCCACGGGATCCTTTTCGCCCCCGCCGTCGCCGCCGCAACAACAACATGCCTCGCCGCCCACGAATTATTACGCGAGGCATTTGCATAACGCTGTCGTTATGGCGAATTGAAAGGCGGGAAATGGAAATGATGAGGGGTGGGAGCGAGAGTGGTCTACGCCAACCTATATAAACCCGCGTGCGAAGATGCAGAAAAAAAAAGTTAGATTATAGTGTAGTATAGCCAGAGAGAGTGAGCGCGCGGCCGCAAACCCCCTAGCAGAAATTTCCTTAGTTCGATTACCCCTTCCCTTTCTTGTGTCTCGTTTTTCTTGTTTCTTGTTCCTCTCTGCCCGTGTTTTTGTTCCTTTTACTTGTTGTTTGTTTCAATTTTGCTTTTAATCTTGTTTATACTTGCGAAGGCAAAAAATATGATCTTCATAGTTCAACTTTTCATTGTTCGTGTTGTGTTGTGTGAATTTGGGCTGCAGGGGCGGCATGGATTCGTAACCAACTTGCCGGTTTACACTAAGTACTTAAAAAGCCAATTGTGTGTATTTTGCATCGTGCAGAGAAACAAGAAGCATGCAAAACCTGGTCCCCCATAAATACCACCCAACCACCTTCCGTTGCAGAGAGAAACAAACAAAAAACCAACCCGAAACCCAACCCAAACCGGAAACATACCGCCTCCATCAAACCACAACCACACCATCGCCACCATCCTCACAACCACCAGCGGTCCTTCTCAAATGCTCCCTTAACAAATCTACCTGACTCTCCAAAGCACCCAACCACATCTCCGCCTCGAACCTCGACAAACTTTTGACCCGTTCTCCAAACGCGCCATGATCCACAACGACCTTACGACGACGGCTGTACGCCGTCCTATCCTCCGAATCACGACGGCGTTTGGTGGGCGCCTTGCCGGCGGCGGTGGTCATATCCTGCTCTGCGGCCGTGGCGGTGGAAGCAGGCGGAGAGTGGATGTTGAGGACGGGTTTGAAGGTGAATTCGTGGGGTTTGAACAGAGCTAATTTGGCGAGGGTGCTCGTGGTGGCGAGAGTGGGTGTCGCCTTGCTTTGACTCGCTTTGTGACGGATGTTGGCGGGACGGTGGGTTTGGTACTGCTTGTAGTACAAACCTGGGAAGATGCGGGTGAGATTCGAGCAACGAAGAGGGAAAACGTAGGTGTCACAGGTTGACGAATTCTGCTTACCACAAGCATTGCAAAGACTGTGCTTCCTGTCGGCAGTGCGACGCCAAAGCGGGGTTTTGTCTGTACCGCAGTTGTGGCAGGTGATGTTTCGGGTGCTTTCCCGAATCCGCTTCTTCTCGGCTTTGGTGAGGACGGCGCCAGTTCCGGTATCCTCCGGGGCGGTCTCTGGGGTTTTGCCGCTTTGCGGTACTTCTGGTTGTTGCTGCTGTTGTTGGGCTGGCTCTTGTTGCTGTTGTTGAACAACTGGCACCTGATCCCCGACCCCGGCGGTACTGGGCTTCATCTCCTGGAAAACATCAGGAGTTTGCACGTTGGGGAACGGTTGCTGCTGCTGTTGTTGCTGCTGCTGGACTTGTTCCTGTCGCTGTTCTCCCTGTTGCAAGAGCAACGTTTGAGCGAAACTCGCAGCGGCCGTGGTCATAGCCGGGTTAAACGCCGCATCGGGATTCCCCGCCACCATAGCAAGGGTAGACACCACCGCCGCATTGAAGAGCGCCAATTGACGCTCCTGTTCCTCCCGGTCCCATCCATCCTCCTGCACCACCGGTCCATCCGCAGTGGATCCCACTTGCCCACCACCCATGTTCACGAAGTCCATCACTGGCCGCTTGTCGGGCATGGCATTGTAATCCGCCGACTGCTCGAGCCAGGTCCAATCATGCGATAAGGAAGAAGGCAAGCCCACCAACGCACTTGGATCGGCGACTACCCCGTCAGAGGATTCGTCACCAGAGGATGGATCCGAAGAAAAGGCGGACAAAGACGATAAGGCTGGACTGGTCGCTTCAGCCAAATCATTTGCTTTAAAACCCAAAAAACGGATTAGTTTTTGTTTCCTGGAATCTCTCTACCTCGTAAAACAGACAAATCCGACGAAACTCACCATCAGCCCACCAATCACGATCCTCCATCATACCATAGCCCATAAATCCAAGGCCCGACATATCCGCGGAAGGCATTGTTTGAAGGCTCATGATTAAACGACTGTTTTTCAGGTTAAAAATGGGATTTTGCGAAAGCAAACTTTTGTTCGTCTTCGAAGGGCGAGATTGGGTGATTCAGAAGAGGAAGGGTTGATTTGATGCTTTCCGAGACGGTAGTTCAGAAAGAATCGCAAAAATTGACGGAGGGTGGATTGGTAAATGATTCCAAACCACCCGAAGCGGCAAAGCGAGAGATTGGGTTGTTGGGTTGTGTTTTCCGCAAAAATAATTAAAAAAATGGGATGATTGCTATCAATCAGGTTCGCACTCGAAATTTCTTATTCGAGTTCTATTTCTCGTTCGATTTGCGGGGTTCGAGTTCAATCGCAGTCGCAGCCAACGTGATCGCCCGAAGCGGTGAAGAAGAAGTATGCCATCCGTTAAGTAGGGGATTAAGGGGGATGCCAACGTTTTCCGATCCAAGCGCCCTCAGAAATGAGAGCGACTAACGAATATCAAAAGGAGAGGCGAGGGGGGTGAGCGGGGAGGTCCTTTGGCGAACCCAGTCGGTGCGGGTTGATTCAAGAACTGCAAAGAGAAGAGGGTGGGTGGGTCCCAACGCAGCAACGACGATCTTGCTGGAGATCAAAATGATTCAAGCGTGGGAAAATGGGGGCAGTGGTGACTTTGGGGTGGTGTTTCTTGGGTTTGTTTCTGCGCGGGTGGTTGTCGTGTGGGTGAGTCGGGTTGAACCGGGACCCATTTGTCATGGTGTGGCGCATGAGTCATTCGGCCGGTTTGGGTCGCTATCTCCTTATCTCTCCAAATCAAAATCCATGAACCCCACTTAATTAGATAGCCTAACTAGGCCTGCGCGCGCAGTTCCCCTGAAGGACGGGCGGCGGAAGGATTGTGTTTATACTGTTCATGCCTGTGAGCAGGATCTTTTGAGCTTCTGTTGTTGGCGAATGATGTTAACCTTAACCATGCTATGGGCGACATGGGCCTCCCTAATGCTACGTGCGGACAGATGTGCCTGCTTCAAAATATGTACGTTAAAATCCCTTAATTTCTTTACAGCAAAAGCAGCTAGGGTGTTAGATAGGGACCCCACGGTTCTGGTGTGAAGAACGCACTTAGGCCACAGACAATGCACTTTTGGGCTGCATTTCTTGAATGGACATCTGGAAGTGGTCCCTCTAATATCGAAAATGGCGGACATGCCGTAGAGTACGTGATGTAGCGTTGACCTTCCAAAGACACCTTTAAGCAGTCCAGTTGCTTTTTGGGAAAATAGTCTGGACCATGTGAACCTCCGGTTACCAAACCTTCATGAGACAGCACCATTACATCACAAAGACGTGTACTTGCGCACGGCTGCCCACAAGGACAAACAAATCAGCTAAGGCACATTTCAAATGGAAACACTCAGACCATGAACAGTCAATAGTTCACACAGGGCGCGAAAGGTAAGTGGAACCTGTTCAGAAGCAAGATGAGGGTCCACGGACAACCGATTGACCCAGCTGGTCTTTTGTCACCTTTTCCCTGAGTGTTCCACCAGATGTTGTGGGCATGGGCCCACTTGCATGCCCGACAGGAGCCATTTTACGAAGACCGGACAAGTTCGGGCGTACTCATATCTTTCAGCAGACTAGGTCGGAGGCCCACCGCTGAAATGGCCAGACGTCGCGTATGGTAAAAAAAAAATGCGCTTGCATAGGAAGTATGCTTAGTTGGATCCCTCCATGAAATGGCCGGCCTCACTCTGTCGTCTCTGGCAAGAGTGACACTTGTCGCTCTTCCGGTGAACGCCTGATATCTTCGAGTCGGAACGATCGACGTTGAAAGCTCCATCAAACACAGATGAGCACCGCCGTGCACGGCGGTATGCGCAACATTCAGCAAAAAGCTGCTGCAAGCCAGGCGATGTCTGCAAGCCAGGCGATGTCTGCAAGCCAGGCGATATCCGCAAGCCAAAGCAAGAACCATGACAAACAGCTTATGGCTTACTTACTCGCCACATGCGTCTTCCATGGCAGTGATTCGGAGACGCGGACGGGGTGGACCCGCTATCTACCATCCGGCGTAATGTTTTGCATAGGTGCCTCATTTCCGTGCCCCGACACCAAATACGGAAGCAAGTCGTTTTTCGAACCGTAAATATTTTTCAGTGTGGACTGACTGTTAATGGGGTGATGACCAAGTCAATAGAAGGGCCATGGGAGCCTGCTGTTTGTGTGCCGTGGAACGCAAGTGGTGCCCCCGAAGAACGCGTTGTTACGCGTCGAACGCGCTAATTTATTTGTTTACATTCTTCGCATTCTTCTAGAACACAGTTCGCGTCTATTAATGCCTCATTAACATGGAAAAGTCGCAAAGCTTGGAGACGCTATATAAGAGCCATGTTTCTGCCTGACGCGCATCACAAAAAGCTCCTGTGCGCTCTACCATTATATTCATAATACCTCCTACTAAAAATGCCGTCCCGTATCGAACCCTCCAAAACCACAATCTCTCGCTCCAAGTTACCGGACCGCACCTCCTCCCTCCCCGCCGACTCCACGCCCGCCACAGAATCGGAATCCTCCGAATCGGCTCAATTTGTTCTCAAACACCGTACGCCGCGTCGACCCCAATCCCCTATTCACCCTCCATCTGAGAGCCCCAACACATCCTCGCCGGTGTCGGATACCCCCGACGAGGGCGCGGCCGACAAACCCCCGCGCGACGTCCCGGCCGAGAAGGAGGCGCCCAAAGATGGTGCGGAGGAAAAGAAAGTGCCAAAGAAATCGCGGGATTTGGGGTCACGCGAAAAGGGGCATATGCTGATGGTTGTTGCGGTACTTTTTGCGTTGCTGTGTGCGCTTGCCGTCGGGACGACGGCGGTGGATGAGACGACACAGGGAGGGAAGGCGAGGTATGGGAGAACCGATCAGAGGCCTCAGGAGGATTCGTGGTTTGAAGCATATGAATGGGCTAATGGACGTTGGTGAGAGGGAGTAATCTTTACACCTATGTAGTTAAATAATAGACTTCAATATACGAGATTATTTCGACATGGATACCCGCAGTTTAAGGGTATCCAACTCCCATCAGAAGTTTGTAATGTTACATATGTTCCGGGACTGTCGTATTAGCATTAAGCGAATGAAAGGCGTAACGATGACTTACCGACATCAGCAATTCCCGGCTCTCCCACCCTTTGCTTTTTTTTCTCCACCACCCGCTACAAACAGTCGATTTGAAGCAAAAGCATCAACCAAAAGATGCCCGGCTTACCACCTGCAACCCCTCCACCGACGTCCGCGGATCTACCTTCCCCTCCTCCCCGAACCCTCCCCTCCTTCCCAACCCCTACTACCACTTCCAAACCGAACGACCTCGTCGAAGTGGATACCCAACCCCACCACGACCTCACCTTGACTCGCTCCCGCTCCTGCCACTCCACCGTATCCTCCATCAACATCGACCGCCATTTCCGTCGCCCTGCAAGCGACGGCGATGGCAGGGGTGGATGGAAGTGGCGTGAAAAAAGCAAAAAGAAAGCGGATCGACAATCTATGGAGGGTATCTCACTTCCATCAAACGCACTTACCAAACCCGATCGCGGACGACGGAACGAAGCGAATGGTGGTGGTGGGAGTGGGAGGCGGTCGCTGTTATCCTCGTTGCTGTGGGGGTCCACTCCGTCGCGGGTGACGCGTCAACCGTCCGATTCGGACCGTCACACGCCGTTTCTTAGATTCTTTAAACGGAATGCGGCCGTTGGACCATTTATGGAGGTGAAGGAGAACCCCGATGCCAGGGATGTTGGGAAGAGTTTGGCGGTGCCGATGGAGACGGTTTTGGAGGGTGATGTGGGCATTATTGTTTGATGGTGCGGAGGGGATCGGGATATAAGTGGGAATCCCCACGAGATATCCTCTATTAGGGTGCGCTTTTGTAGAGATCATCAATTTAGTTCAGTTTTGCGGGCAGTTCCGTCCCCTTGTTTCTCTGTCTGATCAAACAGAAAGCGCACCAACAGCATCGGTCGCGTCGGCGGGAATGGACAACGCCCACAAACATGGGGCTCCACGCAAACCTGGGTGATGTAAGTAAGCAGGTACGTTGAATTGACTTCGTCCACTCACTTTCTTCCTCTCCATCTTTCGCTCTTAACGTACATTGTGCAAATATCGCTACCTCTGATTTGCCTGTTACCTGCAATAACACTAGGCTCTCTGTTCTGCCATCCTGCCAACCCAAAGTCCTCCTCATTTCCCTCCTCCTCCTGAACCCTCTCGGTCTCCACAAACGCTGTCTCCTGCACCCGGTGCAGCACAAACATCACAACCACGTGTACCAGCACCCGGGCCTACTCCCGCTCTCACCTGGATCGGCCCTCGGGCCTCCCCGGCGGCCTGCACCACCAACCGGGTCAGTTGCCGGCATTCCTGCTTTGTCCGGTGGAACACAAGCCAGAAATCTATCTTTCAATCAATACGTTTGATGGTAAGCGCGTCCTTCATCTCTTGCAACGCGCGCAGGATCAGGAAGGAGCCAACTGCGTGTGGCGCAGAGCGTTTTGTCCGATCGGCCGGACTAGCTTGGCAACATCTTTCTCACGCTTTCCCACGAACAAATCTGAGGGCCGTCCAACAACCATGCTCGACCAAATCCCCAACGAGATTCTCCTTCACATAGCCAAGCGCCTTGACTTGGTCCCCTTCTGCCGTGTCATCTCAACCTGCCGAGCTCTTCACACCCAACTCCACCCAAACATGCCCTTCCTCGCCACGACCTCCAACAGATGGTGGTTCTGGAGCGTCAATGCCAAGAACGTCACCAGAGGGGTGGATACCTGCTGGTGTCGCGGTCTGGTCTCGCGAGCGGCCGAGGATCCAGAGTGGTTGGACTGGTTGTCTGACTCAGAGTCAGAAGACGCGCCGGAAGATGGGAAACGCAAGCCGTTGGCGCAACGGATTGTGGAAGATGAGGGAGGGAAGCCCATGGACGATTGGTGGCAACCGTATGACCCTCTTGAGCCTTGCTGTGCTGAAAGCATGGTGAGGACTCTTGTGAGGCTGGACAAGATTGCAGACCAAAAATTGGATGCAAGGGAGGAAAGGAATGCCCGGCAGTTCTGGGGGGTGGATGAAAAGTCGGAGGATGAGTTGTACGAGGACGAGGTTCGTAGACAGGGCTGTCTCCTATTGGATTTGTGCTTAATACGTTCTTGATATTTGCTTAGGACCATACGTGCCTTTTTGCGGCTGTCTACTCTGCGGAGGTACAAGAAAAAATTGATCAAACTTTGTCGTCGAGCGCACCCAGTGCGGTTGCAACAGTGTTCAACAACAAGGAAATCATGGGCCATCTGTGCGGCATAGCATCCCAAACGTATGACCATGCCCTTGTGTGCCGCTTTCACCTCCTCGCCATCAAATGGTCCCGGGGCATTCTTCTGGAACAGGACATATGGTCGGCGATTGGGCTGGACCTTCGGGGAGAGGATGAAATTATTATGCAGTACATGAGGGGGAAACCTAGTGAGGACGGTGCGAAGTTGAATGTACCTGTGCCGCTGATGGCCAAAGGCAGCAATATCGCGTATCCAGCGGTGGCGCTGCAGCCTTTGAATGAAGAAGTGTCGGGTCAGAAAGAAGAAATGGAGCGTTTGGCAAGAGAGAGGGGAATCCGCCTGGATGAGGATTATGATTCCGACGTGCAGATGGAATAAATCGGCTCGGATTGTATATACATTGCAGCCTTTCTTGCGGGTGGTCAGTGAGTTTAAAAAGAAATAAAGAAGTTGCTTTATGATCAAATGGGCAAGGTGTCCATTGTTTGCTGATATCGATCACTGAAATAATCATCATGGACAGAACTTCCTGCGTCAGTCAATGGGTACTGTTCCGAATGCAATGAAGGAGGTACCAATCGACTAGCAAGCAAGCGAACATGCAACAGCGCATTATAAATTTCCCAATTCGACTCTCGGGAGATTGAGCGCATGTGGAGTGGGTGCTATTATTATCATAGGTAAGTTCGTTGTTGGTCCCAGCGTTGATCGAAGATGATGGAAAGGGAAAAGCGCGAAGGTTTTGTCCAAGCCACTCCAATCCATTTTGCAGGCGAGACTCCCAAGCAGTCTCCCCCATCAGGCACACGGAACAACTCAATCTGCTCGCAGCCAGCAAAGACTCGCAAATTCTGAAAGTGAGCCCTCCCATTCTTCTGACGCTTGCTCTGAGTTTCTCCACGCTTCCCTCTAGGGTCTTAATTTAGTTTTTTTTGAGGTAATATTCTTCCACTCGTACTAAATAGGTCTGAGGTGCTTGGCTTTGTGCTGTTGCTTTTCCTCTGCGGGCCTCGGAGGATTCCTCCATTCCTTAGCCTAACTTTATCGGACGTAGTACCGAGCGAGGTCTGGCTCTTAGAAGCAAGACGCAAAAGTCTCACCTCTGTCGTTGCTTCCTTTTCTTCTGCTGCGCAGACACTCAGGTTCCTCAACCCCAAACAAAATGTGGGACGGTTCGACAGAAAGTTCTTACTACGGTGGATCGGAGTGGAGCGGTTACCAGTATTCGGCCGCTGGATATGGTACAGAAGGGTATGAGCAGGCTGAAGCACCGCCGGGAGTGGATCCAGCGCCCCCTGGCGTGGAAGTTGCGCCGGGAGTTGACCAAACAGGTTGGGTTACAAGAGATAGTCCCTAGCTAATCGGTGATCGGACAAACCTAATCATTGTTTCTATCCGTTGCAGGATACGCAGCTGCTCAAGATTGGCAGTATCAAACCGCCGATGCCACCACTGTTGCTGCTGCCGGAACCGCAGAATACGCTAACGGAACGAGCGAGTACGCGACTGGAACGGCAGATTATACGACTGCGACATTGTCAACTTCCGCGGCTGCAGTAGGAGATACTGCTGCTCCTGGCCAGTATGGTTATATGGATGCCGCCGCTTATTACGCCGCTAATGGCTATGATCCAACAGCATACGCCCAATACCAAGCATACTATGCCACATACATGGCTGGTAAGCATGGTACCGTTTGAATTTTCATCAACCGTCCGTTTTGCGCATTGTAACGTACTTTGCGTCACAGCTGCGGCGGCTCGTGCGTCTCTTAAGAATCCTTTTGAAGAGCTCAACAAGGAATCCAATGGAAACCAAAGTTCCGCAAAACGCCCAGATGTGCCATTAAAAACCATAGGTATCAGAAAGCCAAGAAAGCCTGTCAGGACAGGAAGCGAACATCAACCCGCCAAAGATCAGTCAAAAAGCACCCCGAAGACCAAAACAGAGGCGGAAAGTGATGAAAAGGATTCCAGTGAAAAGAAAAGAACAGCGGATGCCGACGACAAGAGAGACGGAAATGCGGAAAAGAAACGGAAGGTTGAAGATACTGTTGGGCAACAAGGGGGCGAACAACAAAGTGGTTCATTGGTGGGTTTTAATGTATTCATATTCTAGCTGCGGCTGCATGGCTAACGTAAATTTTTCGTGCATTCAGCAGGTAAAAGTTGACTCTCAAGAAGGTGATGCGTCGGGAATGTCTGACAAAAATGAAAAAGGTTCGGTTCCCATCGTCCAGAGTGCGATTGGGGGAATGGCGGGTATGTTTGCTTCCCATAAAGGAGCATCGGCAAGCGTTGTGAACTGATCCACTTCCATTCCGCCCCTTTCTCAACAGGCTCGGTCGATCATCCTACTTCGCCACACAAAAACGGCAACGGTCGTAATGCGAGTCCATTAGCCGAACAAAACTTGAAGCCATCAAAGCCGACTCACATGAATCAGACCGCTCGTTCAACGCCGCCAGTTTTCGACTTGGATGATCAAAGTGAGGATACTTCCGCCTCAGGACCGCGGAAAGTATTGAGTCCTTGGGAGATAGCGAGTCGGAACGCTGCCGCCCAGGCGCTTGCCGCTGCAAAAGCCATCGAAGAGCGCAACAAGTATATCATCAGACCTTCAGACCGCCATGATCGTCCAGATTTTAGACGCCCAGACCATAGACGCCGGCCGCGCCGACCTCACATGCGGGGGTGTCCCTCTACTTCCCGTTCTCGCTCGCGCTCTCGTTCGCGCTCCCGTTCTCGTTCCCGTTCTCGGTCACCAGGAAGACGGTCGGGTTCTCGCAGAAGGTCCGGTGCGTCGCCTTCACGCCGGCGGAGTGAAGGTCGCAGCAGCAGGAGGTACTCAGAGGACATGGATCGTCGTCGCCATGGGGACGAGGACAACAGCAGGAACAAGGAGAAGGAGAGGGAAAGGGAGAAAGAAAGGGAGAGAGAGCGGGAGAAAGAGAAAGAGAAGAGCAGCCGCCGGCGCTCGAGCCCCAGCAAGAAGGATCGCAATGAAGATGAAGCAGAAAGGCGCAGTCGCCATCGCAGTAGTCGGAAGGCGGAGCGGGTTGAGGAACAAAAGGATGGGGCCCCTCCGTCTACTGGGCAGGACGAGTCTGTTCCCGAAAAACATGGAGGGGAGGAACCGGGGTCACCCACCAAAAAAGAGAGGAGCCACCGCAGCAGTAGTCACAAACATCGTCACGAAAGAAGTCACCGAAGCAGTTCACGTCGTCACAAAGAGCGAGAACATCGGGATGGCAAGCATCGCAGTCGGGATGATGAAGATAAGGAAGCTCGCAAGTCGAGCCGGCGACATGGTGAAAAGGAGGAGTCGTCCAGGTCCAAAAACGAGGGAGATGGTGGTGCTGTTGGAAATGGGGTTATGGACAAGGAACCGAAACTTAATGGCGGGAACCAAGGCGAATCTCCAAACGGAATGGGCAACGGGTCCATCGTATGAACGCTGCGAAATTCATTTCGGAATGTAACCGTTTGTGTGCAAAATCAATTGTCATTAAAACTGCACAATCGGTTAGATAAAACTGCAGGGTGTTGGCCATGATTTTTGTGCCGTGCAGCGACTTGTTCGTGCCATTTAGCGTGACCTTGACATCTTCCCAACACGGTCCAGAATGAAAATATCCACACGTCTTCCCTCACGTCTTCCCAAACATGGCCCACAAGGCAAATCCAGCTCATCCCAACAAGACCCAGAAGAAAAAATCCACCGACATATTCACAGGAAAAGGCCACACATGTATTGAGTGTATCATCTCCAGCATGGATCGTCCCAGCCGAGTCATTCGCCCAATAAACATGCGCTCACCCTTCCCCCCGGCCCACCAAACAAGTCATTGCGTTTATTCCTTGTTCTTCAATGCCGCTGTTTTGAGAAATATAGAACCCCCGGGTTAGGAGGAACTTCCAATCAAGTTAACCTGAAATAACCCCGACAGGAAACGTACCAAGGCTTCCCTTCTTTGCGAAACGTTGGTTACGGAGGAATTTGGGGTCAACACCACGGAGAGACGGGTGACGGTTGGCCTTTGGCTTCTTGATACCGTTGCGGTGAGCCTTGCGGTTTTGGTTGTGGTTGGTGTGGTTCTATATCGGGAAATTGGGGAAGCAACGGTGAGTTACCGCCCGAAAGAATCGTCATGTTCAAACGTCCCTCCGAAAAAATCCGCCTCGCGCCCGTCGATCCCCCACTACGCCGGTTCTCTCCCTACGTCCTCTATGTCGCATTCCAGTGCGTCCGTTCAACCCCAGCGCCCTCGTCTGCCACTTCCTTCCCGTAAATTCCGTTCACCACCCTCGCGCCTCCCAACACCGTGCCCGAAATCCACAACCCTCCTGCCTTCTCAACCTAGAAACACACCTTAGACTTGGCCTAAAGGTGAAAATGCAAGGGGGTTAGGGGGGAAGACAAGGGTCAGTCATCATACAAAACAACATTAAGCCAAAATGCGGCGGCGAACGTCCAATCTTTCGGAGCTGGAAACGACCCGCCCGTCAAGCAATACATTACCATTGCTCCCGAATTATAAGGCTAAACCTAATAGCAAGAAAATGGCAGACATTGGGCATGCATTAGCCAATATGCACCCAAAAGTCCCTCCGGGGCGTCCATCCATCCATCCATCCGTCGATTCCGCGATCAAACATAACCCCTCTCCAGCATCAGCGCTTCCCCCTCCTGCGATTCTGGCAACCCACCTTCTTCAGAAATGAATGGATGGGGGTTGTAGGAAGGACTTGCACTTGCTTGGAGCCGGAGGTTCACACCAGCGCGCTTACGCAATCTGTGTATCAGCGCTTCGTAAGCACTGCTTTGCCTCAGAGCGTAGTCGAGCGTCTCCTCAACCCCCCTTCTGCTTCAACACTTCTGCTTCCATACACTTCAATCTTCTGCGGCTTTTTTTTGTTGTTGTTTGACGTCTGACATATCCGTTGAAGCGTTGAGCGTTATTGGTTTCTTGATTTCGCTATCTAATTATCGGAGTAACTTGCATCTTGCTGGTCTGTTTGAGAGATCGTTATCTACCGTGTCTGTTGACAGGTCGTTACGTCTCGACACGTCATGCACACTCCGCACACTTGGCAAATGATGGGGAGACTCCCACGCTCATTCTCTCCCACATTTTCCTTTGTCCCTTTGTACGTGCAGGGCTTCTATCTCCACACAGTGACCAAACAACTCTTTGTCGCCTGGTACATTCACGAAGTCGTCCTCTTTGCCATCTTTTTCATCAAAGGCCCCTGGCCGCAAGGTATTCCCATGTTAATTGCGTGGTTCGCTACCATTATGTCGTCTGCGTCTCACCCATTGTCATTTTCTTCCTTCGTTTCCACCTGTACGCACAAATCTTTAATAAAAACAACCGGCCAACTTTCCACGACCACACATAGATACTTTCAAGCTTTGAGGAACTTCAGCCAGTCTACCCACAAGCGAATTTCCAACCACACACTTCTACAAGAAGAAATGTCTTCTGTCGTCTTCCCGTCAGACATTTTCCCTATCATCGCCAGAAACTGCCACCCCATCGATGCTCGTACCATACAACGCTTAAACAAAGAAATTTCGTCTGTCATCACCACCAACGACCTCGTGTGGGGTGAAGCACGCTGGAGATGGTGTCAGAATCTGGAATGGCGTCGGAGATTGCGTCAGAATCGCTGGAATTGTTACCACTGGGCGGCGGGTGAGGGTCATGTCGACGTGGTGAGGTGGTGTCTGGAATCGGGCAGCATGAACCTCCACGCCGACGGGGGTGAGGCTTTGAATTCGGCGGCAAGAAACGGACACCTAGGTGTCATCAAACTGTTGTTGGACAAAGGGGAGGACCTGCATGCTCGTGGTGGCGGTGCCCTCTGTCGGGCAGCAGGACGGGGACACCTGGAAATTGTCCAACTGTTGCTGGACAAAGGGACGGACCTGCATGCCGATGGTGTCCATGCCCTCCGTAGGGCAGAAAATTGCGGGCACGCGGATATTGTACAACTGTTGTTGGACGAAGGTGTCGACTTGCATGCCAATGGCGCTGGCGACCGTGCCCTCTGTGATGCAGCAGAAGGGGGAAACCTGGCAGTGGTTCGTCTGTTGTTGGAGAAAGGTGTGGATGTGCATGCCCGAGGCGCTGAAGCTTTGTTGTTGGCGGCGAAAAGGGGACGGGTGGAGGTTGTACGTCTGCTGTTGGAGAAAGGCGGGGATGTGCATGCCGGAGACGACGAAGCTTTGTCGTTGGCGGCGAAAAAGGGACGTGTGGAGGTGATCCGTTTGCTGTTGGAGAAAGGTGCGGATGTGCACGCCGCAGAGGACGAAGCTTTGTTTCAAGCGGCGAACAAGGGACGTGTGGAGGTGGTTCATCTGTTGTTGGAGAGAGGTGCGGATGTGCATGCCCAAGGCAACAGAGCTCTGCGCTGGGCGGCAGAAGAGGGACACCTGCACGTGATCCGTTTGTTGTTGGAGAAGGGGGCGGATGTGCATGCCGATCGCGACGAAGCTTTGCGTTTGGCAGCACGAAACGGACACCTGGAGGTCGTCCGTCTCTTGTTGGAGAAAGGTGCGGATGTGCATGCCCATGGCCATGAAGCTTTCCGTCGGGCGGAAAGAAACGGACACGTGGGCGTGGTCCGTCTGTTGTCGGAAGCGACCGGATGATGGGAAGGGAGCTTTTTTGTGCTATGCGTGGAAGAAACGATTGCAAAATCGCTTGGAAAACGAAAGATCGCAGATGAGCTTTTTGGAAAACGAAAGATCGCAGATGAGCTTTTTGGAAAACCAAAGATGCAGATGAGCTGTTTGGAAAACGAAAGATGCAGTTGAGCTTTTCCGGAAAACGAAAGATGCAGATGTCCGTCGTCAGGATGAAGAGAAAAGGGATTGCATGCATGTAGTAGGCGTAGTCGTAGCAGGAATCAACGGTTGCATGAAATCTGTATTGGCTTTTTTTATGGATAGTTTCTTGCACAATGCAATCACGAACTGCAACGCAACGAAAATCCGAGAAGTGGCCCGACTCTGGCGCAAAGACAGTTCAGTGACCAGGCCCACTCACCACTGTTCTCAGCTCCCGGACCACCTCTTGCACATACCCATCCCCGCCATCAAACCTGAAAGCCAACATGATCAATAGCCAAAAGATGCAGTAGATGATGCACACTTCTTTCACCCACTTCTAACTGCGCGAGGGACCATGAAACGGGGTATCCAGAACACGTCTCATCGCTTTCTGCGGTGTTCATGGAGTCGCTTATATGCACAGCAACTAATCTGGACTTGCCTAAATGATGCATGATGTGGTAGGGTCCTGCAATGTTCGAGGAAACGTCTCGTACACGCGCGTCAAGCCCGTTTGGTGGAATATTTGTGGTGCAGAGCAGGTGCATGAATAGGGTAAATGTTGGGATACCCCAAAAGGCGACGTTTTTGTCCTTCACCATCATGAGTTTCATGGCGGATACTTGTCTTCTTTAATCCCCAAGTTTCGCCGTGAAGATTCTGCGCTTGGCACCGTATGAGCGGGTATCCGGTTGACGGGATACCATCCAAATTAATTTCATTGACACCCCACCCCACAATCTTCATCATTTAAATGAATTTGGCCAATTAAATCACGAATTAATACATTTCACTACTACGTTTAAACATTGTTCATTGTTCATTGTTCACTAATCACTAAATAATTTAGGCCTTCACAACACCAATGATACCGCACGCAAGGCGGCCCCCAGCGTTGCCCGTGATCTTTGATTGCTCGGCGGTGGTGAGACCAAAGTCGTCGGGGTTGGCGTGGACAACAAAAGTGCGGCTAAAAGCAAGGGAAACGGTTAGTCAACTTGGCATTAACAACTCAGAAGGTGGTTTGCGAAAGGATCCTTACCCAATAGCGTGGTGGTCACCAAACAACTTGATGTAGTGATCCTGGAGGGTGATCTTGACGATACCGTCGTCCCCAGCCTCCAAGTTGCCCAAGTCACCGACGTGACGTTCCTGGGCATCAGGGGCACCGTGGGTCTTTCCGAAGGGGTTGAAGTGCAGACCCGCGGTGGAGCAGTTCCAGGGTTGGCTGAGACCAAACTCGTGGATGTGGAACCCGTGCTTTCCTTTGGGAAGGTTCTCAAGTTGGACTTCGATGGTGATGGGCTTGTCTTCGGATTCTTGGGTCATGACGACGCTGCCGCGCACGCCCTTGTCGGATGCGACGTCGGGGAGCATCAACGCGATGGCTTTGGCGGGGGCCTTGCTGGAAGGCATGTTGTTGTTGGGTTGGTAGCTGACGGGCGAGGATGCAAAGTACTGGCGGTTCGGTGGCTGGTAGTGTTGCTGCTGCGGAACGTACTGTTGCTGGTACTGTTGCGAGTACTGTTGCGGCCGTTGCTGGTACTGTTGCGAGTACTGTTGGCGGGGACCCCAAGTGCGCGCAATACAGGATTGTCCCTTCTCGTAGCCGTAAGGGCGGCCGTCTCTACCCCATGCCGGGCGCTCCACCTGTGACGAAGAAACCAGCGATCAGATTATGTGATTCCAATGAATGAAGCACGCGTGAAGCAATCAACAGAACATCGGGTGCGTACATGGTACTCGCACGGCTGGTAGTATGCTTGTTGGTAGTTGGCGACAGCGACACCAGAGAGGCAAAGAGTGCCGATAACAGCGGTTGCGACAACGTTGGTGATCATGGTTTGGATATTATTCTCGTGGGGGTTGTAGAAGGATTAATCTTGTGGGGGTTGATGGGTTGAAGCTTCGAAAGTTGTTGAGTGGTCCTTTCGTTGGGGATCTGGAGTGTGCTTTTATAGATTTTCGGGTGTCTACATAGGGGTTATCCAGAACTTGTTCACCTCCGCGGGTCTCGGATGAAAAAAACGGATCCCCCCTTGAAATTTCGTGTCCGAACGGAGCTGGTGGCTATGCATGAAGTGTCCGAACCTCGATAAATAATGAACCAACCCAGCCACCCAGGGCCCAACGCGCGTTCTCCGATTTCAACTGCGCAGCAACCCTCGGATACCCGTTTGATCAACGGTGTCTTCCTGCTTCCTTGCTTCCCTCCTCCATCCATCTCCCTGTTCAAGCATTTCTCCGCGATTGACACAGCCAGTCAAAGGACATTCTACGCTTCCGCGCTTGCAGGGTATGCCAACAGGAAACACGCAACAGACTCAAAGTCCTCGGCGGAAGAATGAATGATTCGCACAAACAAGACATATCAACCACTAAGAGTTCCTGCCAAATATATAACTCTGAAATTCAAATACATGTAAAAATATTACAATCATCATGCCCACGGATTCGCGACATCCTGTGGAAGTGATGGCACATCAATCGAACCAACGACACCAGACTCTGCTCCAGAGCCAGAGGCAGACCATCCGCTAATACTCCCCTCACTCGCTTCCTCAAATACATCATCCTCAGTATCAGCGCCATCATCCTCATCCTCGCCTTCCCCGTCACCTTCTTCACTACCTTTGCGGTCCGCCAAATCCCCCGCCCCCAGCCCTGCCCCAAATATTCCCCC
>JADGKA010000457.1:0-20371 GCA_027604605.1 Borealophlyctis nickersoniae
GAGTACGTCAGAGATGAGATTAGGAAGGAAGAAGCTTCTTTTCCAGGCGGGGAGGTTGCGGTACCAACCTTCAACTCATTCAACGCCCTCCCCAACTTCCCGTCCTCCGACGCCGTCTTCCCAACCGCCGTGGCCCCAACACAGCACTCAAGCAACACATCCAGCACGTCATTCGGTCCAATAGGTCCCGTCGTCGCGGGTGTCGTAGCACCGGGCAACGGTAGGGGCGGTAAAGATTTATGCGACACGCCGGTGGCAACCGACGGACGATGCGCTAAACTGGCGGTGGAAACGTGCGGTGGAGCCACCAACGATGAGCGGCGGGATGCGTGGTGGTGTTGGAGTTGGGGTTTGGAGGATGTGAAACTAAAGTCGGATGCGCGCTGTTGTTGTTGTTGTTGTTGTTGTTGCTGCTGGGCGTCTGGTCTTAGTGTTGTTCCCGGCATGGCTGAGGGCCACACAACAGTGTTTAAGAATATAAAAGATGATGGGGGGAAGGAAGGACGGAGAAGAAAGCGTTGAAAAATGTCCGAATGGGTGCCGTAAATTATCTTTTTAATTTTCTGGATACCCTGCGCTTTTTTGCGTTTGTTTTTTCGGACGAACGATCAGAAAACAATGTCATGGTTTAGATGGAGCGTATTTATCTTTGAGTATATTTACCGTCACCATTTACCCACCACTACATCTCTGCAGCTAAACCTGTACCTGTCAACAAAGCATCAGACAGAAAACAAGGTAACTGAGAGCAGGTTGACTGGCGCGGCTCTGAGCACTGTGTGGCGCGTCCGCTTACATAAGCCAGTGCAAGCATGCAGAGACTGTGAGCATTGCGCTTGCATTCCGCAGGCAGTGCGGCAGAAGGAATGCAATGGCGACCATACACTTCTATTTCGACTTTATCTCCCCTTATTCCTACCTAGCTTTCCATGCACTCCGTCGCATGGTTGCCGTGCACCCCAGTGCACCAACCATTCATTACTACCCCGTTCTCTTTGCTGGCCTTCTAAACCACTGGGGCCAGAAAGGTCCGGCAGAGGTAACTTCACACGCGTCCGCTTCTTGCCGCTCAATTCTCCTCCTACACCCTTTCTCAATGATTTAGATCCCACCAAAGCGCACCTGGCTTATGAAAGATATCGCCCGCAAAGCCCTAGCATCAAACATTCCCCTCGGGTTTCCCAAAACTCACCCCTTCAATCCACTGCGTCCCCTACGATTATGTTTCGCCACTCCAGAAGCACAACGGGAGAAGCTGATTGAGGGACTCTTTAACGCAGCGTGGGGCGTTCCCTTTGGGCGTGACTTATCGGACGCAGACGACTTGCGGTGTGTGCTGGAAGGACTGGTTGGCTCCACATCAGCTTCTCAGATGCTGGCCCGCATCGAAGAGAAGGAGGTAAAGGAAATGTTGCAGCATGGGACGGATAAAGCTATTCAAGCTGGTGTCTTTGGCGTACCAACGTTCATCATCGGGGATGAATTACTCTTTGGGTTCGACCAAATTGAATTTGTGAGTGATATCTTGAAGGGCCGGGATCCCTTGGCAAAGGAAGATATCAAAAGTATTCTGGAGCGGGCATTGAACGATATGCCGCGGGGAGCGGATAGGGCGTCTGTGAAGCGGTGATGTGAGGGAGCGAGCTGATAAACGGATGCTGTTTGGCAAAGATAGATTCATAATTTCTTTTGAATGGTTATCAAATCCATCGAGTTTCTCCATATGGGTCCTGTATCATGAAAGTCCATTTTACGTTGGCCGACAACTTCCACATATGGACAAGCGCCAGGAACGCCTATGCCAAAGCATTTAACCCTCTGCAAGTTCCTCAGAAACTACTTTCGACGCGTGTAACGCGTCCGCATTTCAGTGACCCGCAATGTTGCAAAACTGTTGCGTCGAAGGCCGGTTGTACTTCTGGGTAGTTGTGAGGAGTTTGGAAGGCGGGAAGAGCCTGCCTACTTCGTTTGTCACTTCTGTGGTGGGCTGGACATCTCTGACCTCTTGAGATCTAACCCTCTTCCTCGCAAAGCCCTTCACCTGCATCATTGCATTGCGACAGCAAAAAACAACAGCGACAAGAAACAAAAAGAAACAGCGAAACAAAAAGAAACGCCCACGTCAACCGCAAGCTCTAACCGCCCAAGTATCTTTAACGACCGCGGCTTCCGGCCTTACGGCCCACCCTACCCCTTCCGGTCGGAGAAATTTCTCATTTAATAGTCTTCGACCATCGGCGCCTTATATCCTGTGCGTGGGGAAAATGGCGCAGTGGTTTACGTGGGCTTGTGCCAATGAGTGTAGACGCATGAAAGGAAGGTGGGGTGTGCAAAGCTTTTTGCATGAACTGCGAAAGCCCTTCAGCGTCAAGCAATGGGTATCCGGTTGTTTACACCGTCCACTTCGGACGCGCCATGACAGGACTGCCTTCAGACTTCAAAGCTGCAGTCAAGACGATATATTGGCCAGATCTATGTAGGGCAATGACAGAAAACAGACACTTGAAAGATTGATAGGCCGCCAGGCCAACAACAACCGGGCCGTGGTTTCCCATGTGGCTGGGCCCAAAACCACCAGCCACCGCTCCCCAATCCCCCAAAGCCGACGAGATCATATTTCACTTAACTTCTATATAAAAGCCTTTTCTTCCATCCTCACTCCCTCCGCGTTTCCCTTCTTCTGTCTATTTGCACCCTGACTAACCTGGCAGATAGACCATGGCAGCGACAGGGTGGTCCGACGTGGCCAAAGTTTACGAGTTAAGCCCCCACCGCCCTCCCACTTCGCAGCATTCACATGTACTCACCTGTAATTGCCACCCCAAAAACATCAGCAACCTCTCCACCCGCATCACAGTAATCTACGCAAACGGATCGCTACACCTCACTGGCATCCTCCCACCCACAAACACACCCCTCCGCATCTTGGATGTAGCGACGGGATCCGGTATCCTTGCGTTACAGGTTGCGGAAACGTATAAAGCGGCTGGCGTGCACGTTGATGTGGATGCAACGGATGTGGCAGAGGGAATGGTAAATATCCTCAGGCGGAAAATCGAGGAGAAGGGTGTGGCGGGGATGGTCAAGGCGGATGTCATGGACGCGCAGGTACTTGAAAAAAGAGAAAAGGAAGATCCCATCAGTTGGGTACGTTCCTGATTGATGTACCAACACCGAAACATGTAGACCCTATCTTTCCCCACATCAACCTTCACCCACGCGTTCATGAACTTTGGCATCATGTTCATCCCAAACCCACTCCAATCTCTCTCGGAACTCTACCGTGTCTTGCAGCCATCAGGAGTTGCCTGCCTCACCACATGGCTTCCCAATGATATGGGCGCTCTTGCGGGAGCTGTGATGCACCGGTTACCTTCCTCCAACCAGCCCACGGCGCCATTTAAGGATATGTGGTCGGACCCAGAATACGTGAAAAACATTTTGGAAGATGCCAGGTTTAGGCATGTTGAGGCCACACCTGTGGCGCGGTCCGTGGTGTTCGAGTCGTATGACGAGTTGGAAAGCGTCATGGGGAAGACCAACCCCAGTATTGTGGAAACGCGAAAGGGGTGGACTGATGAGTACCGCAGGAGGTTCATGGAGGTTCAGAGGGAAGTGATGAGAGAAATGTGGCCTGTCGTTCCATTTGAGGTGAAGATGCGGGCTTTGGTGATCGTAGGTAGGAAGTGAATTAGCATGCAAGAATGCTGCGGAGGGTTGGTTAGTTAGTATACGGACTGCAAGGAAAGTAGAAAGACCAACGATTAAATAAACTAGAAAGTACTCCATTTACACATTTCGTTTAACTCAACAGTACAAATACGAATTACAAAGTGTTGAGGGGGGAACTATAGACCAGCCATGTCCCTTCCATTATTGAACCAACACGCCATTCTTCAACCTAAACTCAAACGGCGCATCACCCACAGGAGGTAAAATCCCAAACCCAAACCTCGAGCGATCAAATGATGGGACCTTTTCGCTGCTTAGACGAATGTCCATCGCGCTGAGGAGGGTCGATACGACCACTTTTATCTGGTGACGAACAAGGGGGTATGATGGTCAACGACCGGTAGTGACCACCGTACCGGGAATCCTGCAAGATGCTTACCTCACTACGCGCCAAGAACCGGCCAGGACACAACGTACTACCACCACCAAACGGTAAATGGTTCTGACGCACCGCCTTCCCGTCCTTCTGGAACACAGGAGGGACCAAAGTGCCGTCTGGTCGTTTGGAGGGCATCCAGCGGTACGGGTCGTACTTTTCCGGGCCCGGGTAGATATCGGCATCTGTGGTGACTTCAAATATGAGGAGCTGTACATTGGGGGTATCTCTAACACTCAAAAACGACACCTCACCGTAATGCGTCGCACTAGAGGGCACAACCACGCGATCACCCTTACGGACACGGAATATGTTACCGTCGCCGATATCCACATCCTGAGTCTCCGTCGCTGAGCGAATAGAGTACGATGATGACGCGAGGCGGAGGGATTCGTTGATGCATGCGTCGAGTAATGGGACGGCATCTACGTTCAGGTTGAGGCGAGATGATCCTGTGGTGGGATTCTGAGCTGCGGCGATTTCTTTTTCTACTGCCGTGCGAATCTGCGGTTGTAGTCGGTATGAAAAACCCTTGTCGTAAGGAAAGACCGTGATATGCAGGGACAAACCTCGGGGTGCGTGAGTATGTGCAACAAAGTCCAAAATACAGACGGGAACGTGTTGGCTTGCTGTCAACCCGCACAGATTAGCACGCAGAAGCAGTCTGTCATCCTTCTCATGGCAGTCATTAACATACCGCCGCCCAGAGCAAGGAGGTTTGCAACTTCCCAAGCTCTTCAGGACTACCCGTGGTTTTGGAAAACGCGTCAACACGCTTCTGCATTATAAGGCTGGTGTTTTCTTTGGCCGCGGGTCCAGAGTAGCGTTTTGCGAACGCCGCAATGAGCCGTCTCTGCGCGTCGCGGCATTCACGGAGAAACATGGGCGGGGCACCGGCGGCCGCGAGTGGGAATCCTTTGTCTATGGCAGTGTGTCAGTTTAAATGGTAGTCAATCCCACTCTCAACTCTTCGACCACGACATACCGAACGTAACAAAATCGTCAAAGATTTCATCCATATCAAAGCCCTCTCCAAACACGGTCATAAGGTTCGCATCAAAGAACCATCTGCAGACGTCCGAGGTCAGGTTGGCAGCAATCCAGCCATCCGAGTCTGCAGACCGCGTGTTCGCAGCTTGAAGCAGCACTTGTTCAAATGCGGACTGGAAAGTGTCCCTCAGTGCAGCCAAATGCTCCCCGGCCAAATACCGATATTGGGTGCGGAGTTCGTGATGTACTTGCTATAAATGTAATAGGATAGGGCGTTTCGGGAAGGGCCTTGGTCACTCAATTCAAAAACGAGAGAAGGCTACTAGTCGTTAATCTGGTGGATACCTTGTACACATCCACATCGGACAAAAACGCAATATGCATCACTTCAATCTCGATATTCTCCCACTGCAGGATACGATTACGGTAAAACGCTGGAACCGCCATCGGATCAAGAATGAACGTCATGCGCCGGCCGGCAAGGTATATTGTGATGATCGGGCCGTGCTCGGCTCTATCCAAGATATGAGACCGTCAGGGATACCATAACGCGCATCAACAGCCATTGCGACGGGTGAGTGTATACCTCGCTTTGTCCAGGAAAGCACCAGCGTCTTTCCCGTACTCTGTAGCAACACCCACGTATGGGATCAACCCGGCGAGGAGCGGGGGTTCACCCGCGTTACGTTTCCGTTGCGAGTAGATGAGGGCGCCGACCGCGGGAATGACGGTCAACGCCAGCGCCAAAATGACCTGTGCCTTTGAGGTCAATTGATCCATGATATGTTGTACTGTTGGAGCGAAGATGTTGGTAGAGATTTCCAAGTATCTCTTTGGTTTTTCAAAAGCAAACGGGAATTTGAAACTTTTGAAGCCGGCAAAAACCGCGCTCCGCAGTCCGGACGATGCGTTATCGTTCGGACATGGTTTCGGACACAAAAAGCGCAAGCGCAGCTCCAAGCGACGCGCGCCCGCATGACGGGTGGGAGTCGATGATGGTTGGAACTTGACTGCGGAGATATATCCAACTTCAATGATGAAAAGAGTGGTACACCCCCTTCAACTCTCCATATCTGCCTCCTTGTTCTCACCCCTGCAACAAATCCCACAAGGGATGAACCGATCCCGGACACATGGCTGCCTGTCCCGTGGAGGATGGAGGACAAGTGTCGGATGGTGTGAGATGGCTTATGAACGGAAAAAGTCACCCAAGCCCGCTTCATCACTGATCCAACAGGTATATCGTCTGATTGCGTGTGACCTGTCGCGCACTGCCACTGAGTCCGCACTGCCACTGAGTCTACTCCTTGATACCACTCTCACGTAGTTCACATAAAAACAATTCAATTTCCGCATTTTTCGTCCATTCTCATTCAGTTTCAAGTGAAAGTCAAGCATCTTTTCCGGCACTAGTAACCAAGGCAAATTGGATCAACTCTCAGAAGGTATTCACAAGGCATCGTCCTCTTCTCAGTGATCGCTCATCAGTACTTGGGAGTGAAACCAAAAAGTCTAAGTATGTCGGTTAAGCCTGCCTTTCTTGTATAACACGCTCTTCAGAGTATTTGCACAAGCATACAATTAATATCTTCGTCATCTTTATCTTTATCTTCGTTAAGGCCAGGTCTTTTACAACAAGAGACAGCACATCAAAAATCTACAACAATGCAAAACGTAACTATCCGCTCTGCAACGTTTGAACAGTGCTATCTGCGTCTTGACGGCAGTAGTGTGAACGCTTTCACCGGCCCTGGATCTGGCACGGCCAATTGCCAAACCGACGTCGGTGACTGGGAGCGCTTAAACATTCAACCCGTCGCAGGCAGCAGTGACATCGTCAATATCGGCTCGGCGGCGTTTCCAAATGTGTTCCTACGTATGGACGGTCAAGACGTTCATACGTTCACTGCTGAGGGTGGTGGCACTGTGAACTTACAGTTCACGGCAGGTCCCTTCGAACAATTCCGCTTGGAGACTCAACCTGATGGCACGACGGCTATAGCATCTGTGGCCTTCCCGGGGACATATCTCCGAATGGATGGGCGGAATGCTCACTGGGACCCTAATGGATTCGGAATCATCAACTGTCAAGCCAGCGTCGGACCCTTTGAAAAGTTCCACATTTCATCTGGAACCAAGCCGCTCACACGACAGCAGCTGGAACAGGCGATTGCTACGTACGGGCCGGTGCTCATCCTCCATCCCGATGAGATCTACGTCAACACCTCTATTGAGTACTTCCTCGAGCACTCCAAGCTCCACGACAGCAAGACCAGAACCGACATCAACCACCCAACAGTCGACCAACTTCCCCAGGAAGGAGACGACAAGCAATTCTTCCTCGAACTCGAAGACGGCGGCAAACGCGGCGACTTCTCCCGCGCCAAGGCCTATGTCCATGCGCTCTGGCAGAAAGGACAAGACTACACCGACCTGCAATTCTGGCTGTTCTACGCATACAACGGCCCAGCAACCGGGCACATCAACGGTCTCATTTTTGATACCATCGCGCATACTGGTGACGTCGACCTGGCGCCCATGGGCGAGCATGTCGGCGATTGGGAATGCGTCATGATCCGCATCCACAACGACACGAAGCAGCCCATTGGCGTGTGGCTCTCGCAGCACTCTGGCGGTCAGATGGTCCTTGAAGACGATATCTCGCATGTCTTTCAGATGGACCGCGGCACGCACCCGATTGTCTACTCGTCGCGCAATGGACACGCGAATTACCCAGTTGCGGACAGCAATTACACGGAGCACCGTAAATACCCCAACCCCGCCATTCTAGCAGGTATCGAATTCTTCCTCCGCAACGACACCAAGGATGGCGGCAGGGTGCTCGACTGCTCCACGCGGTACGAGATCATATCCGCGGACTGGCTGACCGGCGCAGACGCCTACGCCGTGCCAAAATGGGTTACGTATCCATTCCGCTGGGGCCCGGAGGGCACGACGAGCCATATGAGTCCGCACACTGTGGAAAATATTATTGAAGCAGCGGCTGGGCCTCTTGCGCCGTTTTTGCCGGGATATGACTTGCGGGTCATTGCGGGGATGATTTTGGCAGCGTTTGTGACGGATGATATCAATGGGCCTGGAGCTCCTATCAAGAAGAGTACGTGGACGGGGCAGTACTAGGAGGACGGCGTAGGCTCATCACGACTGCCGAGAGTCTTGTAGGCCCGATTCGAAGGGGTAAAGCTTAGGGTGGATCAGCTGTCCACAAGTCTTGAAGTATTCAGCAGTTTGAAAGTCTTGCAGTAACTAGCAGATTGAAAGTCTTGCAGTACTTCGCGGTGTCAAAAGCTTCGTGTATTAACAGAGATTTTGCTAAACTTGCGGAACCGTAATGAATATTGTCACCCTTTCTTGTGTAAAAACAGACAGGTTAGATGTTGCCATGGCGCTTCTGGATCAAATTTTACAGAAGATCAGGTGAACTTTACTCCCAATCATACGAGTCAAGATCCTTGTTCGCGACAGCCATATATAGACTAGACATCTTTGGAGACCGTTGTCTGTCTCGTAATTTCACTATCGTCTACGTAGAGACCTTAAAGCAGGCTGGCAAGTATTCTCCAGTGTTGATCCGTTTCTTTAGCTATCGATAGATTATCGCACTTAATCTGTGGCATTTAATAGTGAACATTGGACTTTGTACATAAAATTATTGCATTCATATTCATCCGTAGCCGCCTCCATGAAGGGAACAAATGGGCAATGGCCGTGAGAAAGATACGCAGAAAGTGACGTTTAGCGTTGCATCCACATATGGCAAAAAAAGTGGGCCCAAAAAATCTGGTCGCTTGGGTGGTTTCATTGAAGGTGGGTGGTTTTGGTGAAGGTTGGACCTTGAAGCGCACTGCAAGTAAACCTTTCAGTTGTGGGAAGGCATGGCACCCAACACTGTAGGTTTAAAGCAAGGTTAATTGTGGTAAGTATGTGCGCGATTCCTTTCACCGAACCATGAATTTTTCAAGCACAATCTTTGCAAACACACGCGATGGAACAAGCGCGTGGACTACTCGTAAACGCTCCCAGTCTTATTATTGCAATGACATATTTTCCCTTTTCTTAGTTATGAAGGGGGCAGAGCGGGATCCTACAACAGGACCTGCATTGCCCACACTCGTACCTCAATTTGTTGCAAGCATGTATGTACAGCGCAGGGTCACGCGACGCTTGCACTCCATGAAGCAGGGATGCCACCACATCCCCTTTTCCAAGATGAGCCGCCAATGAGCGGAACTCGGGCAAAGTCCAGCCAAGCTTTTTGATCGCGCGAGAAAGGATGTCTTCATTTGAGAGCGCGATGTGTTGCCCAATCGCCTGGCGGAGTTGCTCAATCAAGAGCGCCTTGAACATTTGGAGAAGACTGGATTTTTTGGTTTAGCGTGCTCTTGCGGTTATGCGATTCAGATAATTCTCCTCACCTTTCGAATATGCTCAATTTTGCTTCAGCGAAGTCTGTTGGAGTGAAGACATCCGCCAAAAATTCTGGAACGACGGAATCCGGTCCCCACTTTATAAAATTTTGCTTCTGGAGTGCCTCTTCCAATAAGGGCATGGCGACCCGCGCTCTCTCCTTCTTTATCAGCGTTTGAATGCGTGGATGTAGGCTTTCAGGCGGGCAGACGGATTGATCGACGTGATTCGCGAAATCTTTAGCACGATGTCCGCATCGTTCCACCAAGGCGTCCACCCACATGCTAAGTGCATGCCGTTTCTCTTCGTCCGAGTCCGCATGAAAAGTACACTCGGCGTCTGGGTTGACCGCAAAATACTTCTCCTCGTCCCACTTTTCATTGAGATACACATCCCAACGGATCTTATAGGGACACATATCTTCATAACAATCCCTCGGTTTGCCATACTCCGTACACCGACGAAACCAATCCAGTTCCCGCGCCGCATCCACCGCGTCGTCCAACTTCCCGTCTCCCATCCTGACGTAGTCCTGGCACTCTATTGAACCATTGGGCCACTTTACCCCAAAATGCTCCAGACGTGCACGGACTTGGTCCTCTCGATATTCCGCCGTTGTGGCACACACGCAGCACAGAAACACCCACACGTCCCGCCCACAAGCGAAAAATGGGTGCTGACGGACGCAGCATCCTTCACAGCATCTTTCGCAGAATGTGCCTCGCTTGCGCATGACCACAGACTTGCATGTCTTGTACACGCGTGCTCGCGGCCTGGGGGGTGCGACATTCTTCGTCTTGCCCAACTTCCAGAAAGGGTGTGCATCAACGAGCATTTGAAAATGGCTTGCTGATACGACAGCATTCCAGGAGCTCGCCGAGAGAGAACCGACCGACATGCTCCAAGATAGCTTCGCACAATTCCGTGGAAAGGGTGGTGAACAAGGTTGGAGATGCAGCCGAGACGCCCTCCTGATCGCGTGCTGGAGTTGACGCCAGCACGACCGCTGACGCGGAGGAGGACGCATTAGCCTTCTGCCGTTTCCCTTTCCTTGCCATCCGTTTTCCGGTGCCCTGTTTTGCTTGGACAACAGATTCCGACTGGCTATCGGTGAGATGCGAGGGACGGATGAGCGCGCGTGGGAAAGCTGAAGGCAGCACAAGCAGCAGCACAAGCGCGACAGCGGGAATTCTTATATCCCTGCCGCGCCACACCCGGACATCAACCTGCCTGCTCCCGTTCGCCCTATCCAAACCTTTCCCCCTCATTCTCATTACCCAAATTTCTTTGAAAACATGGCCGAAATGAAAGGAACTACCTACCCGTCATACGAGACTCTCAGGGTATCTTTCCATTGTGACTACGTCCTCCATGTCGAAATCAACAGGCCAGACAAGTTGAACGCAATGAACCAACGGTATGTTCACGGCAACCTTCTTCCACCTCCACTTAACGGCTTCTCCCAAACTGAAACTGACCCTCATCTTCACTTAAGTTTCTGGGTAGAAATCCGCAACCTCTTCACCCTCATCCGAAGCGACTCGCAGGTCCGGGTCGTGGTTCTCTCGGGCGGCTCCTCCAGGGTGTTTTCCTCTGGTCTTGATTGTACGTGGTTCTCCCTCAATCCGTTGCACCACATCATACCCTTCTAATTCACTTTACCTCTTTGTATCATAGTGTTAGAATACGCACCATCATTTGAGCAACAGCAATCCGAGTCCCGCACCACGGATGTAGCACGGGTGGCTATAAAGTTCCGTAACATGGTGGATGAGATGCAGGAATCGTTCACGGTCATTGAAAAGTGTGATAAACCTGTCGTGTGCGCTATTCATGGTGCATGCATTGGAGGAGGTGAGCGTTGTCGCCTTCATTCGGGTGGTTTGTTCGCTGGGTAAAGTCATTGATGTTTGAGAAATATGCCAGGCATCGACTTGATCACCGCATGCGACATCCGGTATGCCACAAAAGACGCGAAGTTCTCCATCAAGGTACGTCACCTCTCTACCAAAATCAATGTTCCCAACCACACCTACGGCAACTCACCCACCTTCACTTTTGCCTACTAGGAAGTAGACATCGGCATGGCAGCCGACGTCGGCACCCTCCAACGCCTCCCGAAAGTCTGCGGCAACGATTCCTGGATCCGCGAACTCGCCTACACCGCGCGCATGTTCAGCGGCCAGGAAGCCCTGGCGAACGGGTTGGTCAGTAAAGCGTTCGACGGGAAGGAGCAGTTGTTGGCCGCTGCGTTTGAGACCGCGGGTGTGATTGCGGCCAAGTCGCCTGTTGCGACGTTGGGGACAAAGTATGGACGATGGTTTTGTAGGAGTGACGCGGTGGTGTGGGGAGGCTAACCAAGGTTCGGAAAACAGGCATTTGCTGAACTTTTCGAGGGATCATACGGTTGAGGATGGGTTATTATACGTGAGTTACTCTACCTCGAAAGACGCTCCAACCGGGGTAACAGTACCTCTGACCTTCATTGTTTCTGCTTGACAGAACGCTCTTTGGAGCGCGGCAATGACAAACACAAAGGACATGGGAACCGCCATCAAAGCCAATTTGCAAAAGAAGTCTGCAGTGTTCCCCAAGCTGTAAAGTCACGAAATTGCAAGTGGGATGTCGTGATTCGTTTCTTTCAAAGATGTATCGTTTATGAATATGAATATATGATGTGACTACCCAAAGTTTTCCTTGCCGTCTGCCGTATTCCTTATCTCCTTTCACGTGGAACATTCCAATAATATATTCGAAGACATAAACACCCAAAATCAACACGAGGCCATCCCCGACTCCCCTTCACTCTAACCCCATCTCATCAACTACAAACCTACACCACCTCATCCACCAACTCCCTCTTCACAACCTCATCCACCACCAAACTCTCCGGGCTCGTAAACAACCCCCACCCACCGTCCTTAACCCCCGCATACGCCAACTGACACCTCGCGACCGTAGCCGGCACACCATTCACAACCCCCTGCTCCACCGCCTTATTCGCAATCTTCTCCATCGCCGGTCGTGCAGCCTTTGGATCCAAATCGGCGTCCGAGTCCGCGACATGGTGGAGGATCCGCGTGGCGGGGGACGTGTCGGTCGTGACGTCGCGGATGAAGATTTTGATGATTTGTGTGGGTGAGACGGCGTGGATGCCGGCGTAGGTTTCAATGTCTTTTTCGCCAGAGTCGCCTACGAGGATGAATTTGCGGAGGGGGAAGTCCTGGAAAAACCACAGTCGGGTTAGCTCGTCAGAAGTGGGAAACCAAAACCAAAGGCGGAAAATGGACAAACCTGTAGTATTTTAGTAATAACTCTATGTTTGTACGTCTGGGTATTCATAATCTCCCTACTCTCCCAAATGTTCCGTAAATTCAGAGATCCAGGCGGGAACCGGAAGTTTCTCAAAAATTGACTGATCATTGGGTATAGTTGATACGGGCCTGCGCTGACATAGTGGAATTTCACACCTCGTGCTCGCTGCATAGGGGTACAGCCATTCAGGACGGGAAGGGAAAACGTAGTTTAGAGGAGAGTGCGCTTACCAGGAAATTGTATGTGTCTGCCATCCCGTCAACGTCCTTTGAGTGGGCAAAGAGCGCGGCGTTGAGTGCGGCTGCTTTGCCCAGATGGACTGATGAGTCTTTAATGGTATCGTCGATGTCCTACGAAGACACAATTCCAGTGAATAAAAGTGGACGAGCGCATCAAAATGACATCAAAATTACATCCAAGTTTTGCTTACCGAGATGAGGGTGGTTCCCGTTGGAGGAATGAGTTCAACCGACGCGAAATCTCGAACTGCACCTAGAAGCACGTTACGCACATTGAGCAAAAAAATGAGAACGAACGCGAACAGAGTCCCTCTTTGATATCCCGATTTCAGCCACTCACCCATCTCGCCAGCCTTGAACGCTACAATCCGGACCTGATGATGATCCGCCACATCTTCACCATTCTGTTCCCTCCATTTCTCAATCACAGCATGAGGCACCCGAATCGACCCCGTAAAGAACCCACTCGCATCCGTCACCAACGTGGTGGCATAAACCTCATCCCCACCCTTATTCAACGCCGCAAAATCCACCATCTCCGCCTCTTCATCATTCGGGTCCGGATCTATATACGCGTCCTCAGCGGACCGCTCCCCATTAGTTCCGTCCACACTCGATTCCCTTGACCGTTCCCTTGACCGTTCCCTTGACCGTTCCCGCGACCGCTCCCTCTCCGCCGCCTCACTGGAACTCGTAAACTTGTATTCCCTCGGCACAACTTTTTTGGTCGCCAACACCGCCTCGGACGGCGCCAACCCCACAACCGCAACACGTACACGTACATTCTGCCGCGAATTGGACAAGAACAGCGCGGCGCGTTCGTCGTAATTTGCTTTCGCTTCGCTGGTTACCACAGAGCTGGCTAGGAGGCGTCGGCCGATACTCATGAGGACGCGACGCGTGCGGGATCGTCGATTGGTGGCGAAGACCCATCCTTTGACGTTGACGATCCAGTCGGTGGTTTCGCACCCGGCAAGTTCGGATTCGTCTATGGGCGCGGCAGCGGCGTCGGATGTGTGGACGCTTTGCTTTGCGTGTGTGATGGCGGCTGAGACTTCCGCCGCGGTGGATTGTTTTTTGATGTCGTCGTCGGTGGGTGCCGGTTGTGGTTGAACTCCTGCGTCCACCACATCGTCCGTTACCTTCCTAGGTACGTCCACCACCTTCTCCTCCGTCCCGGATCCACCCTCCTCTCCCACCTCCCTCCTCGCCGCACCATTGAAATAATCCGGCGCGCTCTCCCTCGGCGGCAACGGCGGCGCCGGCGTGGGACTAGGACTAGGACTAGGACTTGAACTGGGACTAGAACTAGGACTCCCCGGCGGGGGTTTCTTCAACGCCGCGATACGCGCCATCTGCGCCGGCGTGGGCGCATGCCTCGCATACGTCGGAAAGAAAATAATATGCTCCTCCACCCCCTCCGCCAGCGGAGAAGGAGGCGCGAACGAGTCGATGGACGGCTGATGCGTCCCGTCCGTTTGCCAACTATCGATAACCGGTGGCATGGACGCGGAGAAGGCAGAGTTGTGTGGACCTGCAGATGCGGGTGATGCGGGGTGTTCAGCTGGTGACCGTGCGGGTATTTGCGTTATTTGTGAGTAGAATGTTGCGGGTAAGGATGCGGCGAAACGTTTCCAGCTGGACATTTTGTACGTGTTTTTGTGGGCGAGCCAGAGACAGAGGAAGACGATGAGTGGGGGTAAGATGTTTCGTTTTTTTGGTTTTGATAGTTTTTTAACATTCATTTGGTGTTTTGAATAGGCATACGCAATGAGGTTTTTTGTGTTTTTGCGAAATGGAGGAGCACCCACCCACCAGAAACTCACCCTCGCGTTTTGTGGGCCGTTGGGGTCGCGGTTTGTCGCCTCCTGCGGTTGGTGTCGTGCAAACACGCGCCAGACGAGTCGGACGCGGTGGACCCCTTGGACCCTTCTGCTTCTGCTGCAACGGCTTCCGGGACTTTCGCGGGCGGTACGCGCAGGTGGTCGCCACTATGCAGCCGACTTGCCAAGGTCCGGATCTCCCTGCTCCCCCCATTCCATGGAAGAATGGATGATATCCTCGGCTCAGGTCGAAGTAATCCCCCGGGCAATAGCATGGGGAAACCCATCAATTTTGGCATTATTCCTGGCAGGGTTGCTTGATCATCGAAGACCAGAAACGGATGGATGAAAAGAGACTTGGATCGAGCTGGGAAGAATTGGGGCGTTGAACTGGCGTTAAGTGTCGTGAGCTGTTCCAGTGTTAGGGATACCCTAGTACCCTGTGATGACGGGATGGTCCACATACACGTACTCAGAAGAACCTCACAACCCACACCTAATCCGCATGCAGCCTTCCTATTTATTGACAGCAAGAACCCCGCTAGCTACACCTAGCCCTCCTCCCAACGGATCAGCCATAAACTATACAAGAAAGCGCTACACCGCTAAAAATAAAATATACACCTATATATATACAGCAGCCTTCCTTCTGCTTCGATTTGCGTTTTTTACATGGAATCAGTTGAAGTTTGCCGGCCCACCGTCTCACTTCTCCAACGCCATAATGACGTGTTTGATTTGTTGGCAGGGAGATCGACTCATTTTCCGTTCCTGCTCTGTCTGTACGGGGTGGTGGTCAGGGATGGGCGAGGAGGAAGAGGAGGAGGATGGTGAAGATGCAGAAGAATCGGAACAGAATGACAATGGCGTATGTTGCGGCGTGGTGTTGCCTGCGGCAGGGTAGGAAGTTGCAGTTGGCGTGGTCAGATCCACTTCATCGTCCTCGCCATCCCCGTTCCCAACAAAACTGACAGGAACATCGGTGCCTTCCGCCACAAACAATGAAGCATCGGCTTCCAATCCGTCCACACCCTCCATTTCGTCTATATCGCTCATGTCCTGCTCATCCGTCAAATCCGCCTCGGCAATCTCGTCATCCCCAACGTCAGTTGCGTCATCATCAATCTCATCTTCATCCATGTCATCCTCGCCGTCCTCAAAGTCCAACTCCATCCCATCCTCACTTGCGTTTGGTTTTCCGCAATCGCAGTCCAACTCAAATTCTGAAATCTCCAAACAGTCCAAGAACTCCCGCCGAGAGCTGATAGGGTAGGTCGGGTGTTTTTTGAGGGTTGACTCATCGGTGTCCAAGGAGGACAAGGAGCTGGAGGATTCAGAGGCCACGATTGTCGTGAAGGAGGAAGTAGAGGACACGGACGATGTCGAATTGCACCGACTCATTCCCCCTAATGAGTCGTCGGCGCTTTTGGGAAGGAGGGTAGATCTGTCTGCGGCAATGCCCAACAACTTGCGCATTTGTTGCGGGGCTAAAATGTTGGCAGGATCCATGAAACTGAGAATGTGCTCGAGGAGTTCGTAGGGGAGGGAGTGAATGCCGGTACGATTGGACGTGCCCTTGGTGGGTCGGCCGTCATCCAAATCCATCTCATCGTCCCTAGCGGCGCCTGCCGGTTTGAAGCCCGGCTTCATGAGGCCGAGGAGTACCCGCGCAGCAGGGAGCAACTCGACCGCCACCACCACCCGCATCCGCCTTTTCGCCTCCTCACATCCGCTTCTTCCGGCTAACGCATACCACCGCGCCGCTTCATCCCAGTTCTTCTCGGTACCTATCCCAAATTCCCAGCACACACCCAGCGACAACTGACTGAGAGCGTGATTTTGGCGTGCAGCCCGAGTAAACCAAGTCACCGCTTGTTCATCGTCACGAGCAGTTCCAAACCCATCATGGTAACATCGTCCTAGGTTGTATTGCGCGTGAGGATGGCCGTTCTTTGCGGCGGCCATGTAGTGTTCGACTGCCAGCGCAGCATTTTGGTCCACCCCTACTCCTTGCTCGTAAAATATGCCCAGCACATTTTGAGCGTTGAAGGAGCCCCAGCTCGCTGCTTGAGAGTACCAGTCGAAAGCGAGGCGGACGTCTTCGGGAACGGCAAGCCCGCGTTCGTAAAGCGTGCCGATATTGTACACGGCGGCAGCCTCACGCTGAGCGGCCGCTTTGACGTACCATTTCAGACCCGCCGCTGGATTTACGGCACATCCGGACCCCTCGATGAACAGGTTGCCCAACACATTTTGCGCCCCCGAATGGCCCGCCCATGCAGCCTTTTCGCACCACTTGAATGCCTGGGCATCGTCCTCTAAAATTGGACGAACGGTACGGTGAGTTCTTGCCTGCTATTACGCAGGTAAACCACAAATGAAAACTCACCAGCAAGGGCAATGCCGTTGTAATAGCATAACCCGATGCAAAACTGAGCCGCCGGAACGCCTGCATTCGCAGCGGACCGCAGCCAAGCGACTGCGTGCTCTCCCTGTTTAGCGCAAGCTTTCCGATGGACGTCAGCGATGGCGTGATCGATTGTGATGTTGGGACGACCGTGGGTTTTGAGGAAGGCGAGTCGAGCCTGTGCAAGTCCACATCCTGCAGCTGCTGCTTCCATGTAAAGCCTTTCAAAAGGGAAAGGATACCAGGTAAATCCCATGCTCCGGCATCAAGTAGAGCGTATGGCACAATACATACATTTCAGCGGTTCGATAATCTGCTTTCGGTAGCGCAATAGCGAACTCGTGACAGAATGCCAGAGCTGCCAGAGCCAGCGGCGCCCGGTGGCCTTCACCCGTTGAAGGTTTCGCTGCGGCCCTTTGAAAACATCTTCTCGCCGCCTTCTCGTCTCTGGTAACGGTGAATTTGTGTGTTCCCAGGGCAAGCCACGCTAGCGAAGAGAAGGAGCCTGTAGCCGGCATTCTCGTTTGTTATTATGTATCTGTACCGCCGTGGGAGTGCAAATTTGGTGTGAATGTGGCGAAGGGGAGTGATGGCAGTCAAGTGATGGAAAAAGTGGGAATGGAGGAGCAGAGAGTAGCAGTTTTGTGTGGTTTTCCCTTCGGACGTTAGCCGTTTGGCCGTTGGCGGATCTTGCAGCAAGGAGTTCAAGCTTTCAAGGATTCCGGAATTGGCACAGTTGAATGAAGAGATGGCATGCACAGGGAAAGCGGTGTTCCATTTCGGGCACATCATCAGTCGATGAATCACAATCAGCCAAACGATCACTCCTCTCGTCTCTGAAACTCAGCCGCCTGCGCTCAACTCACTTCACGCCCGATTCATCCTAACATCCACGAAGCCAAACGTGCCACTTGCGAAAGCGACGCGGACCACGATGGACAGGGAGGCGGAAGAAAGGAGTCGAAGGGATGGTGCGACACAATAGTTGTCCCCGGAACACTAAGTTGGGCAAACGGAAGGCGTGGAAGTGAGGGCATGAGCTGGTTCCACTCGTAGCCGTCATTCTTTCCAGGTAAGATAGAAGCCAATGGGCAAAATTCATCTGGTGCTGGGAATATCCCTTGGCGTGTTCCAGGGACAGTGAAGACAAGGTTGTTGGGCGTGCTGGAGGGGGGTGCTGGAGGCGTGTCCACCTCACCAACGGTGACAATGAAAGTACAGCAAAAGAGTTGCAAAAAGAAGGAAGAATCAAAACAAAAAATTCAACATAGCGCAATAGGACTCTGAATTGTAGCTTCATTCAGTGCTTGCACAGTCCATCGAATGGATGCAAACGAGAAAGAGGGCAAAGGCAGCGCAGCACATATTACTGGAAAACACACCACCACCCAAACTGAGGGCAGAGACGAATTTGTTTGTTTCTTCGTCTGACATTCATAATGCAGGGTTGACTGCATGGTGAACGTAAGGGTTGAATGGATGGCAAAGGAAATGCTCTTGAAGGCGATCGATTGTTGGGATACCCTGGATAAGGTCTTCGTTGCGCAACGCAACGTGGTCCCTGCTAATTAATTAGTGGCTTGGTATTTCCCGCCACGTGGCGAAGAAGGAATTTTCAGCCACAGTTGAGATTGTGTATGGAGGGCATAGAAGGATGACGAAGTCAAGGGAAAGAATAGACTGGAAGTGTCTTTCCGCTCCGACACATTCAGAAGGATGCGGGAGTATCAGCGCAACTATTTACTTACCATGGTGCGGGGGATGGCGTGGCGGGCACGGCTGTATCTTGGGGGGATTGGCCGAGCTGGGCATAGGGGCAGTGCCGTGATTCCGGTTGGCCCGTTGTTGCGTGTACCCCGCCCGCCAAGGATTGGAAACGTTTTTTTTGTTTGTCAATAGGGATGGCTGATATTGTCAAAATGTGTTCGGGCCCAAGAATAGGAAGATTTCATATCACAGTATCCGTGAATGAGACGATCCATCATCAAACGTGTGTCGGACTGGTCAGATTACGGGATAGGGCGTGTTTATATTGGTTTTGGGCGCGTTTTGGGGCGAGGCCCGCTGGGGCGTGGCTTGTTTTGAGGCTTTGACCAATCATTTACGCGGAGTCACCTTGTGAGTCGCCTTGTCTCTTTTGCTTTGTGAATCTTCCTTCCAAAAAACGTGTGCGCGGATCGCGTCAATTTCGCAAAATGGGCGTTTTCCTTCCAATCCCTTCCCCATCCCTATTGCCTTCCTTCGAAGGGCATCCCATGCAACAAGAAAAAAAAAGAAATATAAATACGGGTCCACTCTCCTCAACTCCCCCCGTTTCTTCGTTGCACATCAAATCATCCTCTCCAACCTGATCCCCATCAGTGCTCTTCGCCGCGTCTCCACAACACATCCTCCGTTAACAAACCAATCAATCAACACAAACATGGACTTCGGACTCGACCTTGAATGGTGCATGGCTGGTTGCGGCCAACATACGCGAGACGTAAGTGTCCTTGGCTTTCATGCATCGGCAGTTTCCGTTCGCTCAGGACAAATTCTCATCGAATTCTTTCCTTCATCAGGGCGCACTCTACTGCTCTCTCACCTGCCGGGACAGAGATAGCCGGTCCACAGGCGCATCACAACCCTACCACACACACGCCCACCATGACCGCCGCTCATCCATCGACTCAAACGCCTCCATCGAATTTCCCACCTCCTCGTTCGCCGCCTTCTCCTCGCCCCGCTCCACTTCCCCATCATCCACCACCTCCTCCTCATCATCATCGTCAACACAAATCTATGGCGGATCATCACCAACAACGCAATCATACACAATCAACATCAGAAACCGCTCTCGGCCGGCGTCACCGCACTTTATGCCCGCGGCCGCACCGCCGTACCCCGGTGGAGCGTGGAAGCTCTCAAATTAAGAGTTGGGCTTTGGCCCGTGGGAACGGTGGAAGTGGAGGGGAAAGCATAGTGTGCATATAGCATCATTACTTGCATTTATACCCATAGAAGCGGGGAAGAGTTTGGGACGAACGGGCGGGCGGGACGGGATTGCTTGTCGGCTCTGCTG
>JADGKA010000458.1:0-20359 GCA_027604605.1 Borealophlyctis nickersoniae
CCCCTATCCCCCCTTCACCATCGCCGGCACAGGAGATCCCCTTTGCTGATCGCTTTACCTACCTTGGCACCCACTTTCGTCACCGAGGTATCAACCTTGCGCAACACACAAAGGAACTCGCTAAGCGTGGGATCAAGACGGCCGCCAGATTCCATGCTCTTGGCTTGCATGGAAGAGGTTGGCCGCCCTCTGTCTCCATCGCCGTATATAAATCCTTCATTCGCCCTGTCATCGAATATGGCATAGGATTAGCCTGCATGTCGGACGATGAACTCCAACCTATAGAAGATGCTCAGCGCCAAATCCTTCTGCGTATGTTCTCGGTGAACCGTTCAACCTCCCACGCTGCCATCCACCTCCTTACTGCCCTCCCTGACTTGTTCGGCTCCTGGTATAAACCGGTCCACATCCGCCGCACCCAGCTGGCATATTTCCGTTCTATCAGACCCCGCCCACCGCAGGACCCCACCAAGTCACTCAGAGCCGTAATGGCTGCTGTGATCTCCCCCTCCTTTCGACCTTCGCCTCTCTTTACGGCCCGCCACCCCCACGTCAAACGCCGGACGCGCCGCCTTGCCGTTCTCTGGACCCTTGGCAAATTTCCCGGCCACTCGGTGCCATGCCACAATTGTGCACCCCCGCCTTGCACCCAACCACCACCATACACCCACACATCGTGCAAATGCGAGAACATTTGCAGCTGTTCCCACGTCCACGAATGCCTCGACATCTACAATCGCGTCCGTCCACACTTACCAGCGAATGCTAGAGCTCCTCGCTTCGCCAATGAACAATGGCTCGACATCGCTATTGACTGCCTCACGCCGATAATCCGCTCCCCTCAACCCCCACCAGACGACCCCGATTTTGATGAGACCAACTACACCGACGCTTTGCATGGTTTCACACCCCTGTGGGACGCAGTAATGACCGTTATTGACGATATCTGGGTACAATGCCTTCGGGAAAACTTCGACCGCCCAGCATACGATTCCGACGACGAACCTGAGGATACTGCAACCCCTCACCAATCCACACAACCCTCGCAGTCCTCACAGACGACCGTGAGCTCCACAGCCACTCCTGTGAACACCGGGAGTGCTGCCTAATCGGGAACCACCTGCCCAGACGAGGCGAGGACCGTCCACTGTCGAGAGCAGGCCGGGACGTCGCCGTTGAAGGGGGTCGGAGCCTTGGGAGGGCTGGGAGGACCACTGAATCACAATGAAAGAGAAACGGGGAGCGTTATTAACGCTCCAGAACCGCACAATCGACTCATCACCAGAATCACTCTGGGAGAGCCCCTTACCGGCTAAAATGGCGCCTTAATCCGCTCCAAAGCGGTCCAGGGCTGTGTCTGAGGGGTACATTGATGACCCGCAACGTTGGCGGGCTTGGTGTGGCCGTTTGCGAAGGAAGAGGTTGGGGCGGAAAGTGATGAAGGATGAGAAGGAAGTGGAGAGAAGAGTGGGAAGGAAAGCAAACGCGTCGTGCTGGGTCATGTTTTACGGGGCATAATGGTCATAATCCTTCAATAACACGTTCTTACACCCGAGTTGTTCTGCTGCGAAGTAGCCAATGATAGGGCCGCTTGCGGTCCTCGAGGCCCGTTCGGAAGAACTCCGGTAAGCCACCTAACATAGTTGTGTGAAATCTTTTTTTTTCCGCTCCACATTTCTTTTACGCGCAAGTTCGATGGGGTTTTCACCTTGGTCACGAGGTCGTCAGTGTTTCCTTCTGGCTTGATAGAGATGTACACCTCCGGGTGGATCTTTTGAAAATTTATTAAACATATGCTTCTATCTACCGTGTGATGACGCGGACAGGGTCATAGAACAACTATCCTAACATATGGTTGTTCAACTTGGAGCGATTATCAGTACTTCCCTGAAGGAAACAGCAGTGTTAACCATATCAGCGGCCTTCCATCTCGTCGGAACCGAATCAATCAATCATCTCTGAAATGAAAGTAAACAACCATCTCGGATTCTACTGTTGGAGCGCGGTCGGTGCACTGGAGGTATCCCAACTACCTTTTCGAATGTCAGAGTCAAAACAACCTATAATTCAAAAACTTAACCGGAGTGCGAAGCATCTGAACTGGGATCCAGCAAGCAAGTGGTAGATGATGATTTTCAAACAAAAGGAGTGCGGCCGGATTCAAAGGGAACGGGCGTCCATTTATTTACCATGATGTGGCGCTGGTAGCGTCAAGCTTGGATACCCTACTCTGGGGTTGTGTGACGATAAACCGGGATTTGAGTTTGAAGCGACGTTTGCCAAAACAGATCTTGCACTCAAATTCTCATCAATCTCAACCCACCATTATCGTGCATATTCGGGAGGTACTTACGCACGTCTGCAGCTGACGGGAATACAGGTCGGTGACTCCCGTCCATTCGTCCTCAATCACCGATACGAATAAAATCGCCCGATTCGGGAACTGCCTCTTAAACCAGTCCTTTCAATGAACAGTCGCCTTTTTTTGGATATTGAAGGCGTCCTCTGACACGGAATGGATAAGTATCAGGTATAACTTGGAGTGCGTCGAGTCAGTCCCTGTAGGAAAGTGTCCTGAACAAATTACCTGTCCTCACGACTCAGAAAATAGAAAAGTTAGGAGAAGGTGGGGTTTCCCTTAACCGTTGAACTTGGAGGTTCTTGCCTTGCGGGCTGCCGAGCTAACGACAGGGTTGTGTGAAACAGGGACATACGGCATAGTGTACAAGGCTCAAAATCGGGAAACTGGTGATATTGTTGCGCTGAAGAGGGTGGGTGTTCACTCTGGATTGTACCTGTTGGGAGAATGCGAGGCACGGTTTCCTAACGGCGCTTCGCAACTCGTTTATTTAGATTCGACTGGACAATGAGGAGGAGGTATTGAAGGATGGGTCATAGGGGTATCTGAACCGGATGGCTAAATGACGGCCAATTAGGGTGTGCCTTGCACAGCGATAAGAGAGATATCGCTTTTGAAAGAGCTTAAACATCCCAACATTGTTCGGTACGTTTTGTTATAGTTGGGATGCACCAAGGCTCACTGGGTTGACATTTGAATATATTTTGGTTTACAGACTGTATGATGTCATCCATACCGAAAAGAAATTGACCCTCGTGTTTGAGTATCTGGATTCAGATCTGAAAAAGTTCTTGGATGCGTCAGGGGGGGATCTGGACGTACCGACTCTGAAGGTGGAAATTTTGGCTTTGTAAGTCCGAATGAATGGCAATGATGGTTGCTAACGCTGGTAATGTGCAGCATTTGATGTACCAATTACTCCGCGGCATTGCCTTTTGTCACGAGCACCGCGTTCTGCATCGAGATTTGAAACCACAGTATGTATGGCTCCTTCTGCGTCAGCACGTTGGGATTCGGTCTTCTGATCTGCCGTCCAATTTCAGGAACTTGCTAATCAACAAAAAACTGGAATTGAAATTGGCGGATTTTGGATTGGCGCGTGCATTTGGAATACCCGGTAAGTTCAACTACACTATCATTTTGCCGGGTTTTGGTGTCGTGTCGTATTCACTTTACATCAGTTCGAAGCTATTCACACGAGGTCGTGACATTATGGTACCGCGCGCCGGATGTATTAATGGGGTCGCGCCAGTACTCTACATCAATTGATTTATGGTCAACGGGGTGTATTATGGCGGAAATGGCGTCGGGGCGACCATTGTTTCCGGGGAGTTCCATAAAAGATCAGGTCTTGAAGATTTTCAAAACGTTGGGGACTCCAGATGAAAAGGTGGGCTGAATCGACTCCCGTGGTTGTTATTATTGTAAAATGCCGATTTTGGTGTTGACGGGTGTCAATGGTTGATCCGTGCTCAGATATGGCCCAAAATAACGGAACTGCCTGACTATAAGGTAAGAGCATTGCCTATCGAAACACTTGTAGGTTTACTTGAACTCATGTATATTGTTGCAGCCGGATTTCCCTGTATATGCGCGGCAGTCACTAGCGGCCGTCTTGCCAAAACTTGACGCTGACGGTATTGATTTGCTTGAACGGTTACTAGAGTATCAACCGGATCGGCGAATCAGCGCCGAAAAGGCACTGCTGCGTAAGTCAATTGTGCCGTCGCTGCAAAGGGAATCTTAATCCCGTTTAATCATGTGAATCGTGAAATTCAGATCCCTTCTTTGCGGGAATAGCGAAGGATGGAGATTAAACTCGCTTGCGTATTTTACTATCCGTAGAATTGGCAAAACGATAGTTTGTTAGTTTTGCTCTCGTATATATAGTGTGTAAAATTTCTATGGAGGGGGATCTTATTCTTCCGCCCTTCTTTTCACTCTTCAACAGTGTTCTTAATATTCAAATGCATGAACAAATCAATACCATCTTCCGGGTCTTCTGCGTGACGTCAAATTTTGTCTTTGAGAACAACACATACGGATATTTGGCCTCTTGCCCACAATAAATTCTCTCTAACACATATGAAGCCCAACTTGAATCCCACTCTCCACTTTTCTTAACGCATAGCAACCTTTTGAGCAGCATTCGCCTGCGGCTGCGGCCGGTCCTGCCCTTGTTGCTGCCCCTGCTGCTGCTGCTGCTGCTGCTGCTGCTGGTGAGCTCGAGGAATAAGCGACGGATCCTGCGCCCGGCTATCAGACGAATATGTGTAGGATGCCTCGTCTGGGTGTTTTTCGTGGATGGTTTGGACGAGGGTCTGGCAAGCGTCGTGTTCTATGTTGGCGGGAGGGGATGCGGTATCCAAATAAGAGGTGAACTTACCTCCTGAACGATCTTCTTCATATTCTTCTCAGCGCCCGGCAAATTGTCGAATGATTGTGCGGCTGTTCGACGTTCCCTTTAAACACAACCCCGAGAATTCATGTTTGAGGTTTTTCAGGTTGCCGAACAGCCAGCTGCAAACGGCGATTGCCAACTCCGTTTTGTCGTCATATTACCTCTCCTGATCCTCCATAGCATTCACAATCTGCACCGACCTCCTCCTCAGAAACTCGCTCTCAACCACGGATTTGGTTTCTTCAACGATGCGACGTTGTTGTTCTTGTTCTTCCAACTACTCCCCACATTTTTCAGTTTTTCATCCCGAACGGTATCCAAAAACGACACGGTGTGTTTGGACCGCACCTTGATAGCTTCCTGCGTCCCCCGCTTCCGTAACAACTCTTCCTGCGTTTCGTAAAGTTTTTGTTCGTTGATGCGGCGTTGGCGTTCGGCTTCTGCTAGACGGTCTGCTTCCTGTGCTCCACAAAAACAGGGTTAGGAAGACACAGCGTTGGAGGGGTGTTGGGGGTGGGTATGGATACTACCTTTGCTGCGACTGTACGCAACAGGGAAGTCTGAACAGGAGGTGCGAAGGAGATGAGCGGCCGGAGCCAGAATATTGTCAGCTAAAACTGCAAAAACATGCGTGTGCATGGCAACAAAAAATGCCTGGAAACTCACATTCGCATCGGCGGCCATGCGTTCAGCGTCTAACCTCTTCCGCTCAGCTTCGGCTTCTTTCATCACTTGCTGCATGTTTTTCTGTGGTCAAGGTTTTTGTTTTTAGGGTAGAGGCAAAACAGGAACCTGATACATCGACCGTCGAAGAGAGGGAAAGCGATGGAGTTACCTGACGCATCTCCAACTCCGCGGGATCGGTATCCACGAGCTGGATGGGTTGTGGGCTGGCCATTTTATTTTGATGATGAGTTTTGAATTTCTGAGAGTTGGGTAGAAACGGGGTGTGATTGTAAAACAAAAAATTGCAGTCTATCTACAGTTGTTTTTGCGGGATGCGAAACTTTGATTGTTTGCCCTGGCTCACGTAACCCCCCTTGCGCCACACCCGCACTCGCGTCTGGTTTTCTCTTGCTCACTCGCTGCACCACCCGTCCAACCCATATCACCCTCCTCTCCTCCACCCAATGTCAACAATCCCCGCCCCAGACCCATCCGCACCCACCACAGCCGCGGGCGTCGGAAGCGGCGGCGGAGGCACCCAAAGCGGCAGCGAAGAATGGCTCCTCCTCCGCGTCGGCGCGATCCCCCGCAACTCGCTAGGATGGTTCCGCTGCGGAGTCGGATTTTACAACAAAAAGGAGTTTACGAAAGCGATAGAGTGTTTTGAGAAGAGTGTCGAGTTGGATCCGATGAATGTATGTGATGGGCGGATTCGTTGGTGCAGGACGTTGATCAAAGAGAAGATGGAGTGTGGCTGACGCGTTCTTTTGTTCTTGCGAATAGTATAATGCGTATCAGATCATGGCCAGAGCGTGTATAGCTGTCAATCGTGAGTAGATGGCTATTTCTTAACTCAATTCATGGGATGCAATGTCTTGATACCATCGCGTTCGGTCCTTTCCAGGCAAAGACGACGCCATCGCCGCGCTCAAACAGTCCGTTATGCTCGACAACCCATCTGATTGGTGCGTAAGCATTGGGATTAGGGGATGTAGAATTCAGGGACGAACTAACGGACCACTCATTGGATGTGCTTTGCAGGCAATTGTTGGTAGAATTGACATCAAACAAAGAGTGAACCTGGGGGAAAGTATTATATGTTCCAGATTTCAAAGTCTATATATTTTTGTAAAAAGCAAAACATGCAACTGTACAAAACCCGATTAATTGGGGCGACCCGCGATCTTTGTACACGAGTTTGACAGATGGTATATTCACGTTTTGTACAATCAATGAATCAATGCGATGTAACAGAAAGCAAATCAAGCAGTGAGGAGAGACGATCGATATCGCCAATACAGTTTGCGGACTGGGTCTTGTTCCTCAAGCATAGCGCACAGCTGCAATGGATCGCTGGAATGAGCATTCATTGAATCTTGCTTGTTGATACTTTCACTACTCAAACGCACCCGTCGGCACTCGGCGGCAGCCAGTTCTGCGGAGCCGGTTTTGATCTTCTGTTGATTCAAATCCAGAAGAAACAGCAGCGCTTGGGGAAATGACCGATTCGTATCATTGCCCAACGATGTGCACACTGCTTCAACATTTGGGAAATCTGCCAATGTCTTTCCAGCAAGCTCAACTATCCTGTAATGGTCAGATGTAGTGGCTTAGAGACGCGCGAAACGCATATCCGCAAATCCACCGACGAAGTACTCACCCTCTCAAATAGTTCCACGGACTTTCGTTGTTTGGAGCCAACTTTATCTTTTTCAGAACGAACCTGGCGGGTGCGTGATGTAGCGTAAGCCTCTTTTTGGAAAACGTGTTAGTCGCGCGGTAACCTCCTCCTCTCTACATACTCTATCTCCTCCGCCAGACCCTTATCCCCACCGAGGCCGCCTGGCCTCCTCGACAGCACAAAGAAGCGTTGATTCCAAGCCGAATTATTCCGCACGTCCTCATCCAAAAGGCGGTCGAGGTCCGGAATTTCACCATCCCACAAAGAGAAGGCTGACACGACCCATTGTCTGGAAATAACAGCAGTTGTAGAAAAGTTGCCGGCCAGGGCCTTTGAAGAACTCACACACCTATATGACCACGCATGATAGTTTTTCGAATCAATGCGCAACATTTTATCAACAAAGGCAATCTCCTCCGATGCATCATTCAGGCGCTCAATGACGAGTTGTCTGTGATGCCTGAGCGCAAAACTTAGCAACCGCAAGATACATGTACCACCCACTGGGGCTACGACCATAGATTGGAAAAGTGCTCACCAAATCTGATAGCTCTTTGGGTGCTCTGTCGCTACCGCGTCAATGAACTCCAGCTCAGAACGAAAGTCTTTTTTCAGATGCTCGAGAACCATGAGACGGTAATGCCTGCAACGAAACATAATAAAGTTCATCTGAGGGTGGCTCAAACCGGTGGGGCAGTGGCGTACCAAATGGTGTAGTGAGCAGGGTTCTGGTCAATAATGAAAGAAGTCAATTCAAGAGCGCGTTCCGACTTTTCATTTTTCTGTGCAATGGCGCGGAAGTAGTTCATTGCGGTCAGGTCTGTAGGGCGACAGCTATTAAACAGAGGTCTCCCATAGCATGGTATTTGAGCCAATAACGTACACTCAGGAGGGTAAGATATGGGGACGAGGGGGTTTGGACCGTCATCCTGAGGAACTTGGATAAGATCCTGAAAGGAAGGACGTTCGTCGAAGGGAACAAATTCGCTGTCTCCCATTCCGTTCTGAACCCGACGCTGAAATTCAGTGGTTTTTGGTTGAACAACTTGAGCAATGAAACTGGATCACCCGCGACGAGTTGCACTACTTACCTATTCGCAACAAGGCGTGGCCTTAGAATGGGTGGCGCAGCAATCGCTTTCCCAAACTGAACGTAAACTTTCCTTGTGCCCTTGTTCCTTCTTCAACAACAAAGTAACGAGCGATCCCCAAAACGTCAGGTGGGTGTCCAGTGGACTGGCAAATATTATAAACACTCGACCACAGTCTATGCCTGTCCACCACAAGCTCCCCTCGTCAATCTGCCGCCGCTGTTGGCTGCTGGAGATGCTTGGCCACACCCGCTCCCACACACCCGAGTAGGTTGTCCTGGAATCGACTTCCAACAGACGTCTACACGGCGTGGGCCGCCCTCTAGTGGTTGCTCCCCGTGAGCGGCCACTGACATATGAGGTGCCTGTGCTGCCTCCTACGCATCGCAGATTGTACGCTGGACGCTATGGACATACTTGACGGTCGACAGCTGCAGCTCCTGCAGTGCCTCCGTTGGACGCAAAAGTGTGGCCTGGCTTTCTTTGCCACGCTTACCATTTCTGCAGTTCCGACCAGTTCCTACAAATGTTGTACTTCGGCTCTTTGTGTTGGGATAGTCTTCATTTATGCTTGAATTTGTGGATCCGTTCTCATTGCCCTCTTTTCTCCCGATTCTGTCAGTGCTGAACGTATCTCAATGAGCCACGCAGGAGACAGCATACCCCAAATGTCTGCAACCGAATGTTCCGAGCAAGAGCCAAGCAGCCTGCCGCCGGAGCTCGCTGATTCGGATCAAAACTCAGGATCAAAGTTGCCACAATTGCCAGGAACGCAGAATACACCAGCAAATGGAGAGGAACGAGAAATTGAGTACATCTTTGTTGACGATGACGATGGCGGGGAGGACAAAGTCAAGTCTCAAGCCAATGCAACAACTGAAGACCGCAGCAAGCAAATGGACGCCACTCAGCCTCCGCTTGGTCGTCCTCGTTCCGTTGCTCGAGCTATTCTGATCCTTTGCATGTCGTTGGACATTAAAGAGTCTATTGCACTTCCTGTGGCCCGGATTGCGAATCAAGAAGATCGAGCGTTGAAAATTTTGCTTGGGGAGCCATTAACAACGGCTCCTCGGAAGAGGAAAAGGTCGTCGACGGGTTCGACGAAAACGACGGTAGTCTCGAAAACGGCGGTAGTCTCGAGGAAGCTAAGGAAGATTCGACGAAAGTTGGTGATGGCGAGTGAACATACACCGAAGACGAAGAGGTTGCAAAAAAGGAGGCTGCATTTTACGACTGTAAGTTTCCTGAACGCAGGTCAGCGGTTTGTTCCCCGCTTTTCTCAGATGACTGTTTTCGGTCTATAGGGAGAAGAACTTCCAGGCAAAGCGTATATCGAAGTCTGGGCTGACGCCAGCTTCCGCGCGGCGGTACAAGGCGGTTATCGTTTGGCTGGTGCCGGCTGCGTTTTCCCTAACAAGGAGCGAAGGTGAGGTTCTTAGATGTTCACCAAAACCTGGAACTTGAAATGCTGAAACGGTTATCTTAGCGACATAGCGGAGATTTTGCGTGTGAACTCCTCGGTCGAAGCAGAGATTGAGGTGAGATCCGGAGAGCGGCCTCACTGCTTACCTTGCTTACGCTATTCGTCGGAATAATGACCTCTTGAATAGGCGGCATACATCGCCTTGCTAGCCAGTGGTAATAATGAAAACATTAGGATTTTCGTTGATTGCACGGCAGTCCTCTATGGTAAGCGTTGATAGAAGTGAAATTATGGTTGAATGCAGCAGAATTCACCATCCACACAGTGGTAGAGAAGGCTGCTAGGGGTGAAAATCCTCGATATATGATGCCCGCTGCCATGAAGCTAGTCAAGGTGGGTACAGTAATCATTTCCGTCGTTTGTGAGCTGTTCCCAGGGCTCACTCCAACTGTCATTCCTCAGCTGGTCCGGAATCATGTGGGCAAAATTGAATGGAATTGGTGCAAAGGGCACGAGGGCAACGTTCACAACAATACTGCAGATCGTTTGGCCGGAATTGCCGCACAAGCCGCACGAGGCAAAGTCGACGCCAACCGCGTGGTCATGGGCTTTACAATTCAGGCTTTCAACACAACAGCCCGCAAATACGGTGGCGAGATTATGGATGAGCCGACTCAAGCACCCATTCCAGAGGATACCGAGTTCATCGTGATCTCAGATGAGGAAGATGATGATTATATTGTCATTTCTGATGACGAGGACGGTTCCGTCGAGGAAGATTCCGATGGTGAGGGTTCAGATATGGAGTTATGCGACAATGACGTGGAGCTCGAAATGCCTCCCACAAAGCGCATCCGCCTTGATGCCGTCCAGCAAGTTGCTTCACGTGTTGAAGTGACTCAGGGGGCAAATGGCGTGAGCGTTTTGGAAGAGGGTGAGTTGGTGGAACAGGATGTGCGCGAGTCTGGCAATCATACGGGGGCTTCCTCGCAGGTCTAGGCGTCAGCCAGTAAGAGGCCGTATTCGGCAATCATCCTTACTGGTAGCCCAGAGTATATGGTTGTCTTGGCTTTCGCAATCCATTCCCAACTCCCCGTGGGCGGGCATAATGTAGGTAGGAAGTTACTACTTTCTCATGGACGTTAGTCGTTGGAGTTCCGATGGTACGGAGGCAATCCGACGAAACGAAACAGAGTTTCATATTTATCTTTTGTTCACAATGCACCGTTCGCGTGCTTGCCTTTGCCGCTTGTAAGCAGCGGCTCAATTCCAAAACGGACGGGTTCCTAAGGGAGTGAACGAACCGCCGGACATGGCTATTTATGCTTTCAAATTCCACTTGGCTGCAGTTGCCCACTTCCTCAAGCCATAACGCAGATGACAGGATGATATCGCTGCCAGATTGGCTTAATAATGAAAGAACGGGAAGGGACGCGCACGGAGAAGATATGGCAGGAAATGAGGCCATCCAACGCCCCAGCAGGATTTTTGACACAGGGTGCGACTTGACAAGAATTGCTCGTTATGAGATTCCGATGGGTACAGGAAACGGTCAGGTAGGGTCGGCCGACCTTTGATGCCCACGAAGGACTTGGATCTGGGGTTCCTTACATCGCCATCGCAACAAGTATTCCAACAGCACTTTGTCTGCCCGCATGTTGTGAGGCTAACCCCCCACACATCTTTCGATCCGCCAGAGGATTCGCCCAGATGTCGGCAACAGAATTTGGATTACGAGCTTCAGCGTGGCTTGTCGCTTTCAGCAAGCCTCCCCAAGCTTCAGGCCACGGTGCAACTGTGCAAGGTGTGTGCAAGGTGTCCCTTTGCCATCTTCCCATTCCTGCAACGACCGTCCTCGCGAGAAAACACCCAGTTTCCTGCTGCCACAGTGCAGAACAGTTAGCATTGTAGGCAGAAGGCGCGCTTGGAGTTTCCTTGCTGTCTGCGTTCCGCTCCTGGTTAATGTCCTCTTTCCCCTAGGCAGACACAATGAGTTCCAACGAAGAGGTGTGTTTCCTAGATAAACCATAGTACCAGCTTGCGTCCGTGTCGGTGGGGACCTCATTAACATTTACGCTACGATTGCCTCTCAGACACCTCCTCCTGATACGGTGACTTTGGAAGCGTCGTAAGTGTCACGTCGTCGTATCTGAAATTCTTCGCGATGATCTAAATTAGCGTGCGGACCTGTATAGACCAACGGCATCCACCGGACAAGGTATCAACTGATATCCCATGCTGTCGAATGTTAACTCCACGCCATGCATCTAACTGTGATGTGGACGTGGTTGAACCAGATGTCGTATCGAAACTTCAGTCGCGTGTGGGCGAGCTTGAGAAAGCATTGGAGTTGAAGGGTGCGTGTGAGACCTGGTCCAGTTCACCTTTTGATTCTCGGGTCTCATGGAATATGCTTTCGTGCATATGCAGACAAGGAAATTAGCGAGTTGAAAGAGCGATTGGCGGACGCTCAATTGTCCGCAGACACCGCAATTACCCAATCTCAGCTGCTTTTAGCAAACCAGTCGTCTAAGGCTGCTATACAGGAACAAAACGACATCAATGACAGAATCAAAGCTGCTGCCGACGAAACACTGGCAGATACTGTAGACATTGAAGATGTTGAAATGGCAGATGCGGATCAAGCGGACGTTGGGCGTAAAGACGCAGATACCAGTGATAAGGGAGACGAGTCATTGAGGGAAGAGATTGTAAAGTGGAAGGCTCGTTGCGCTGAGCTGGAGCAGGAGGTTGAGAAGTTAAAAGCTGCTGGATCGGCGGCTGCATCTCTGGAATTGCCGGGGACTGGTCGAAAGCTGCAGCATGTATGTGCGAGGAAACTATGTCATCGCGTATCTTGAGGTCTGAGCGTGCTTTACTTTCACAGGCAACCAAAGCGCGTGCCACGTTGCGCGGACGTCCAAAGTCTGAGGTATGCGACACGTTTTCGCGGAAGTTTTGACGCGGTACCTCGCTCATCCTACCTAGCCAGCTGCTACTCAAGCCAAAGAGGAAGGAGCCAGAGAGGAAGGAGGCGAGGCCAAGACTGAAATTAAAACGGAACCAAAATCTGAAGCACAAGCTGTAGCCGACACGGTGCGTTGAAAAGTAGAGGAAACTGAACGTTTGCGTTTGACACTGGATACTGACCAACGAGTAGTCAGAAGAACCCGCACCAGCACCAGCCCTGTCCCCTCAAGAAGAGGTTCGTCGGAAAATCGCCAACATGGGCGGTGGCTTCAACCCTCTGGCCGGGATGGGCGGCAGCGGTATTGGTATCAACCCACTCGCTAGCCTCGGGACGAGTGGACACCAGTTGAAGCGTGGGTCAATAAGTCGCTCGGATGAAGCCGATGACGTTGACGAAACGGAAATTCGGGCTTGGGTTGCTCGCGTCGTGGGAGACGAGGAAGTGAAAGACGGACCGGCGAAGGACGTGTTTCGGAATGGGACGGTGCTTTGCAGGTACCGTGCACAAGCAGATGTCATTGTGGTCATTTGGCGTGCTGATGTGCTCTCACTCCGCGTAGGCTGGTCAACACTTTGAAACCTGGACTAAATATCAAAATCAACACGGGAAAATTCCCGTTTATGCATATGGTTAGTTGAGTCCGTATATCAGGTCGGAACGAAAATTCCATTGCTGAACCATTGTTGTTCAACCAGGAGAACATCAACGCCTACCTCAGAGCAAGCGAGTCTCTCGGGGTCCCCAAGCAATTGATATTTGCTGCTTCCGATTTGTATGATGGCACGAACATGAAGAAGGTTTGGGCTGTTAGTTTGGGCACATGCGGCATGTGGATCGGTCTCTTATGCGCTCTGTCCGACACAGGTATTCCAAAATCTGGCTTCATTGAGGAAGGTCACAGGATCCAAGTGATTAGTGAAGGAGCCAAACTTGTAGATAGGGTATATAGTACAAATATATTGTTGGATTTAACGTCTTCATTGGATGGCCTGCGGAAAACGACTCCAGCTCGTTGACACTGCCCACTGCTGACAGACGCAGCTCCACAGCACCAGAAACACTCAAACTCCAAACATGCCTCACAGACGCCTCGTTTTCTACATTCCTCCACCCCTGACCACATCAAACACCGCAACCTCAACCGCTTCGCCCTCCCCGCGCGCCAACATCGCAATAATATCCCCGATGTCATCAAAATTGACGTGTGGACGCCACGCCCACCGTTTCGTCAGGGTCAAGTTGTGAGCGAACAGAACGGGGAGGATGGTGGGGAGGGTGTAGGTTGGCGTTACTAGGAGGAGTCTGGAGTGAAGACCGCACAACTCGTCAGCGCTGGGCTTTTTTGTTATATTGTTAGTATGGACAAGTACCTCTCATACACTCCTCGCGAATTCAACGCAAATCGCGCCGTTTGTTCGTCCTCCTCCACTTTCGCGACTGGGAGCGTCATATCACTCGCCAAGTCGACGATACCCTCGGGTTTCTGTCCCGCGATATGGAACAGTTCGATGGCGTGGCTGGGGTTTACTACCACGGCTGGGTTCCCGCCCCAACCGAGATATTCAAAAAGGAGGAATTGATGAGATTGCGGACACCGAAAGTCAAAGGCTCAAAGGGTTTTGTTAAAGACGTTTGGGTTGGGTGGAACGCACCAGTCTCAGGCAACCCCAACAAATGTTGCGGCGGAGTCAGCAATTTACGAAACACGATGCGGGTGACAAAGATGGTTTTTTGTGGTGGAAGCGGTGGTGGTGGGATGCCTGCAAAGTCCGTCATGATTCGGACCATTTTTCGGCATTTTCGGAAATAATTCGACCATGTGTCCTCACCTGTTTCGATTTTACAACTCAATTCGTTACCACCCGTAGCAGTGCACGCTCCAACTTGTTTCATTTCGTGACGGTGGAGGTGTAGAAGCGATGGGATGACACCGCCTTGGTGTATTAGACCGAATGTGGTGGTTGTGACTGCGTTGAAAATGAGCCAGGTGATCTATGTAGAGGCGACGGTAAATACAGATACATATCGGAAGGGCGTCATCCCGTCCTTACCCAAAACCGTCGCGCAGCAGCAGGGGTCATTCCCGCCACGCCGTTGGCCAGTAATAAAACCAATGGGACGAGGAGAGGCACCAAAAACCGGGGTTCTTGGTGTGGAACGATGGATATGAGTGTCAGACCGGACACAACGGATGCAGCGGAGACTATTTCAATGTGAACACCATCAGAGTCAGCTGATACATAGCATCGTAGTTTGTACATCAGAAACGACCTACCCACATCCACTTGTGACATTCGCCCAGTTTTAGTCCAAGACGGTAAATGCCATATGGCAAGGATCCAGAGGGGACCAAACAGCAACGGCATGTTTACGAGTGCGTGGAGCCACCGTGGGTGAATACCGTGGATGGACAGATTGTCCTTGTTGAGATTATACCGAAGGTTGTTCACAAACGTGTATGTCAAATCCCCCTGGCGACGGAAATTGAATCAAACAACGTATTGAAAAGGGGGAGTGCGCATGGGTGAACTCACTCCACATTCTACTCCTCCCCATTGAGAGATCGTAAAGCGGAGTGTGTCAGCCAATGTCTTGTGAACAAGACCGTGTGTGCGTGCGGGAAAGGTACACTTGAATGTCCCAAAGAACAGGGAATCCACCACCACACACAAGCCGGTCATCGTCATGAAGCCTATCAGGAAAGTAACGCAGTGCGACAGGAATCGCAGTGATAGCCCGTGGGTAGCGTATACTCTCCACAGGAACAAAACCCCGACAGGGAACAGAAAGAAGGCTGCATCGAATCGGGTGAGGATCGCGAGGGATATGAGGGATCCTATTAAGGCGGATTGGGATGTGGAGAGCGTCTAGGGCGCGGTACTATGAACTGATATTCTCCAAAAGAGCTTTGGATCCGGCCTGCCGTATCCTTACCCCGCACAAAACGGCGAACATTACTCCTGCACCCAAGACAGCAATCCATGCGTTGGAAAAGGGACGAACGAGAAACACCAATGTTACGGACGATGTGCTGACGAGTCTCAACACCGTTTTCGCATCTTTCTTGTGGTGGACTGCGATACGGTACATGTAGTAATCTGATTTTGCTCATGCATCAGATATGTGATTTTTTTAGAAATATTGGACTGTGTCGCTACTAACCGACGAGCAAAGACAGAATGAATGACACCATACGAGGAGCAAGGAAAACGAGTATGGGCGGGATATGGACTCTCATCGCCAGCGATACTGTATGCATAATGAAAAATGGCACACCGGTGGTCGCCCATCTGCATGACGATTTGATGTTTGCATCACATTGTCATTGGGAGCTAAAAATACAAGGGACAACAAAGGAAACCGGACCCACGTACGGCATCAATGCGCTGCGAGTAAATCCATCCGGACCCCCTCGCCATTCCCACGGCGGGTCAGCTTTGTAATGCAGGACCTTGTCTACATACACCCGGCAACAAAACATCAAAGGGAACCATTAAAGCCCTCGTTCGCGCTTGTGGTGACTGGAAAGCTGGTGGGAGAGCGACGAGCAATAGCGCCCAAGGCTCGACTCTCACCGGCCATGACTTCGGTCGACTGAAAGTGTTCATCGGGGTGAATGTATCCGGGCAAACATGCGCAAAGGAGTCGTATTGTTATAGTCAAAATATACAAGGGATCTGCTAGCGGAGAATAGGTTCCCGAAGTGAAGGGAGGTGGTTTTGCGGGGGGAGCTCGTGGAGAAACGGGTTTGATGTCGGTCATTTGTTCAAGCTTGAATGGCATCGTGCAGAGATCTCAGCCAGCAGCCGGTGGATACCCTTCAAGTCACATGACTAGGATTACGCTATCACTGCGCGCGGAGGTCGATTTGGTTCGCGCTGCTCTGAGCCCCCTGCATCAAATCGCCCCAAAAAGGCTTCTCTTCTACCAAGGGCTTCTGAAAGGGCTTGCTACAAAAAACAGCGCCTTGAACCCTTAACCCTGCGCCTCGATGCAGGGCAAGTAGGCGCAGGTGTCTTGGGAAATTTTCGATGTTTCAATAGCAGCGTCCGCGGAACAACGTGGTGTTTTACAGTAGAAATTTTACATCTTTCATGAATGACGACGTTGACGGACCCAACATTCCTCCTTATCTGATGGACGCGAGTATGTAAAAATATGTACTGCTGCGACGGGTCCCGAAGCATTAGAAAACATGCAGGGAAGCGGCTGAAGCGGAAGAGGGTCCCAGAGCGTCAGAAACAGACGCAGAAGCGGAGGTGAAGTTTTTCATTCCTGACTGATGCATAACCGAAACGTTTCGAATGTAGCAAAAAAGCGAGACGTCCCGTTCAGACTGTCGAGCATATATAAAGACAGGGGAGGGGAGTAAATCTGCCAAAGCCATCGTACGTAGTTGAGCAACCCTTTAGTTCGCGATGAAGTTTTTATCCACTTTTGCTGTTGTGCTGGGCACGGCCGCCATTGCGTCCGCGCAGCAGCCGACGCCGCTCCCCGGATTCGACGACTACTCTCACTGCGCGAAAATCGACGTTCGCAAAGAGCAGCATGGTAAGTTGAAGTCTCTCGAGTCTTCTCTCATCAGCAGTGAAGACCATTGCTTAATCAGCCCGTATATTTCTCTACCCCACCCAGACTTGACCCAAGACGAATGGACGCATTGGGCAAACGGTATTCGCGGAGCGGCGACAGACTACAAAAACTCCTGGATCGACCTCTCCAAACTCCAACCCGACCGCCTTGAAGCGTACAAAAACCTCACAGCAAAAACACCCTTATCCGTGTGGGAACAGATCGGCTGGATCCACCACACTTACAACGCCGAAATCCACGGCGGACCCATTTTCCACATCTGGCACCGTCACCTTGTGCGAGACGTCGAAAAGTGGATTCAGAAACACTACGAGCCAGAGTTCAAGTTCCACTACTGGGCGACGCACTTGCAGTGGGCACCGCCGGATTGGTGCTTGGATCCCAACTGGAAATACATCGGACGAGCCAACTGGGACCAAGACATCACCGACGGTCCATTGGCCAACATCAATTTCACCATGAGCGGCCGCGGGCTGTTCCGGTCGGACACGCTGTGGAGCGACGGTTGCTGGAGGCGTGGGTTCATGGGAGGACCCACATTCATCTACATCAATGGGTGGGCGAAGCAGGCAGAGTACGATGCTGCATATACGGATGCGAAAGAGACTTGGGCTGCGAGGGCGGAAGGTTTGCATTTCCAGGTGCATAATTCGGTAACTGCCGGGCAGCTTAGACAGACTCTATCACCTTTGGATGATCGTGAGTATTTTTCAAATCTTCCTTGCTCGGTGGGCTGCACCACTTCAATCGTGGTGTTGCGCACGTCCTAAACTGTTCCTCCCTTCCATAAGTCTTCTGGTTACACCACTCAAACGTCGACCTCCTCTGGCACTCGGTGCAAGCCCACTGGAACGCCGACGGGAAAAACCAAACCTACCAACTCAACCTCCCCATCACAAACGGCCTCCCGTACTACGGCATTCCAATCAAAGACACCCAATTCATCGCCCAGGACTGCGTAAAGTACGCACCCATCATCAACGGCCCACCCAAACGCCGCGACATCACACATTTCTGCCCGGATATCCCGCAGGCTTCGAGAAAGGATTGCGGAACACCTGGTATCACCGCGCAACAGTGCGAGGCTAAAGGATGCTGCTGGGTTCCCGACAAACCGGGGTCAAAAGTCCCCTGGTGTTTCACCAACCCCGCCAGCGGCGCACTGAACGAACCCATCGTGATCCCGCAGACGTCTCTACAGGCCGCTACGTGTGCGAACCTCCCCAAGTTTGGTCGTGCGCCGTTCCCCGCGGACATGGCTGTCATGTTCTGGGGGAAAGATGCGGCGGCGAAGAAGGAGGAGTTTGATAGCTGGACTGCCAACGTGACGGCGAGAATTAATGCGGGGGGTAAGAGTATCGAGAGGGTGCCTGTTGCTGGGGTGAAGCGGCCCGCGCAGTGTTAGTCTCTATGGGATGTGCGGTCTTGTAGCTTTTTCTATGATGGTTGGTTGAACAGCGTGTCTATTTATGTTTAGTCCTATTGTATTTGTAGAGGGTTTGGTATGCAGGCAACACTCTAAGACCTCTGGATCGGATCTAAGAATAGAAAGCACCGTGTTGTGTGCTAAACACAAGAACATCTCCGATGACCGATAGCTTTTGCCTTTTTACAATGTTCAAGAAGGAACACCTTTACCAACATAGGCTCAAGAAAAGAAAGCAGACGGCAATGTTTGTGCAAACATACTGCCAACGAATTGGATAATAGGTATATACAGTCGACATGAGAAACTGGACAAGATACCAACACGCTATAAAGATTCAGCCATCAACAAGATTCTCAAGAACATCACCCTCATCGTCAGATTCCCCTCTCCCGTAAACCTCCACAAGAACATCATCCTCATCAATAAGATCCTCAAGAATATCTTCCTCATCGTCAAAAGGATTCCCCTTTCCCGTAAACCTCCACTCATGTCCCTCCGGCACGACAAACTTTTCAAACTCGCCGATGATCGCCTTCCACCCTTGCGGACCCTTGGCAACATCCCACTCCCACCTGTAAAGTGTCCCAAACCGTTCCAGCGCCCTGGCTTTTCTGAATTTGCCAGTTTTCGCGTCCCAGCCGGCTCGCCCGTCGGGGCACCAGTCTTCTTTATCGTTGTCTCCGGGGTTATCGCCATCTTCATATATAGGTTGGGTGGGGATCAAACGCTCGGTGGGGTGACACTGCGCGCCGGCCACGCATTTGGGGTAAAGTTCGGTGGGGTTGACGTTCTCTTCTGTTCCGAGATATTTGATGTTGTGCTTCCGAAAACCATTGAGGAATGTCAGGGTAACCAGTTCCTCCCTCCTTTGATTCAACTTCCAGTTCTCCGGATCCGTTGGAAGGAAGACTTCACCGAGCGTCAAGGATCCTTCGTTTGCCTGTTCGCTAGACTTAGAGATCCTCAAGGGCTGTGGTGGGCGTGGGAAGTAATACGGATCCGTGGTAGGATCAGGATCATTTTTGCGACGGCGTTTACAGGCAGGCACTGTTGGGTGGTTTGTAAGATCAAATTCCTGCAAGCACTTGCCGTCGTACCCGAAAAGACAGGAGATGAGCAAATGAAGTTGGAACAACGTCCAAGTGGGCGACACGAGGACAGTTCTGTATATGGGGGGTTTGTAGTGGCGGCCAAGCTGAATGTAAAGCTTGATTGCTGGGAGGCCAGGTGGAAGAGGAGCAAAGTAGGGCGGCTCGGTTGTTGAGGAGGGTATCATCGGCGAACAAACTGTTTCGATAGTGAACTTCCGACGGTTTGTAGGTGGTTTATCCTGCTTTGGCTATGGAGTTGGAGCAGCCGTGGTATCAAAAAATAGAGGATCTGTTTTGAAAAGGAGGAGGCTTCCATATTGTTAGACTTCCCCCAACTCAACTCGCCGGCAATTGGGAGCGTGGGAACCAGACTCCCCACCTGCCATTGTTGTCGGTCAAATCCCCCAAATGGTTCTAGCCCAACTAGACTCACCAGACAAAGCAATCAGTTAGTTTGTAAATCCCTAAGGGGGGCTTTCTCGTTGGATGTAGCGGATTCTGATGTTTCGACGGGTAGATGAGGAGGAATGGGACCGCAAGATGCAAGGGGGAAAGGTATCCGCCGCTCTATTTGCATTGGCAGATGAGCTAATCCAAACACGGTCTCCAAACCCCTCTCAGAACCACACCCTTCCACTTCCATCCTTCCCCACC
>JADGKA010000459.1:0-20306 GCA_027604605.1 Borealophlyctis nickersoniae
GGAGTGCAGAGCTCTCCTGATGCACCAGCACCAGCAACACCGAAGTATAACACATGGTAGGCGTCAGTGAGTGTTCAAGGATACCAGAGACTGTTACTGAGTCTGTTTCCTTTTCTTTCCACAGGGATGTAGATCCCGTGCACATCTTCGACATGAAAGGCAACGAGCGGGTGAAAGGTGCCGCCATCCACGCGGTCAGGTATTGCAAAAAATGCCGGACAACCTGGAACAGGGACACCAACGCCGCAAGGAATATCGCGCACGTCTTCTGGTACGAGCGATGCCGCGGACTCGGTCGTCGGCCCTTCCCTTTTCGCCGCAAAAGCAAAGCGAGTGCAAAAGTGGCGGAGGATAACAACAACTTGACGGGGCTTGCATTGGGAGCAGCCTCAGCTTTAACCTAGGGTTAGATGAATTTCATGTACCATCCTACATCTTGCACAGTTTGATCAAGAAAGTTTTGGCGGAAACGCGTCATTACATAGGAATTACTAGTAAAACACCCCCTCACAAATTAAGCCCCCAAAAAATCAACACGCACTCAATACATATGCGCTCTTGCAGGTGCAAAATTCAATGGCAACGCAGCAAGTCTCCATAACTGTAATGGATGGGTTGTCAAGTTCGTTTTGTCGACGTCTTATAGTGTGAAGTTCGTGCCGGGTATTGCAGTGACAGCCAGCCACCCAAAACAGCTAATTTACTAGTTGTGCCCTTGTACCATCCGTCTTGAAAAATCCCAGTTCGTGTTGCTGCAGCTACAGTATTAACTTACGGCAGCTCAGGGCGATGGCCGCAAGGGACTTCGTTGGACTTGACGTCCTACTTCAATTGAAGACTTCCTCGGGTCATTGCACAGGCACTGTATCACACATCGACCCCGTCAGTCAGCAGCTGACCTTGCAAAACGGTAGAATATCCCCTGTATGCTCGTCCCCTTACCCTCCCTTCACCTTTTGATTGACTACGATTGGTCTGGCCGTCCATGTCCAATTATAGTCACGATCACAGTGAACGGGCTTCCCGCTTTCTACCCCACCTACCAGGTTCCTGGCTCAGAAATTTCGGACCTCCAGATTCTACCTCCTGCTCTCGCCCCACCCGTGACGGCAACCGGCCCATCTGCTTTTGCAAATGTACCAAACGCTGCTGGCATATATGTTGCGGCATCTCAGACACCGGGGTCGCCGTTAAAGTCTCAATACCCAGTCCCTCTCTCTCCGTTGTCGGGACATCACCAACTGAATTTTAGACAGCTGCCCATTATTGCACCTCGAGCTACCCAACTCCCTCTCCCGGAGCCATTACTTCATGCATCACAACATGGAAGCCATAACGCACTGCCGTCGCCACCGCAACGGGCATCTCAGTACATTGATCCGGCGATTATATCTGTAAGGACCGCTATCCCAGACCTTGTTTGATACATGTATACATCTAACGGAGCGGTTGCGATTAGTATTCTGCGCCTCCTCCATCGGTGATGAAAGATCCTTCACAACAAGGGGGATCGATGGGAAACAGGTACAATTTGTGGTGGGGTTTTTAGCTGTCCGGAGCGGTCTATTTCGTTTCTTTTTTTATGGCTAACTGACCATTTAGGCATAATCCATCTGAGTTGCCACAGCAACCTAGGACTCCGACTCCCCAGACTGCCCACCAGTTCACACCAAATCCCCCGCCAATGGTAGGGGCTAGTCAAAGTGAGCAGGACGAAGAGGAGATTGAGTATTCGGATGTGAATCGGATACAGGGTCCGGGAGGAGGACGAGCAGCGTACACAAAGGGTGACTCTCCTTTTGGTCGCAAATCAAAAGGAAGGCATCAACGCCATGGAAGGCGCGATGGATCGCCAGGAACGCAGGTGAGGTATCGGACATTGAAGTTCCCTGAATTCCAAGCATTAGACTGATGCAGGTATTGGTGCATAGTTTGCGCGATATGAGAGTCCCTCGCCAAAAGTACCTTCTACTCCAGAACATGGAGGTAACATCTGCTATGCGATCAGGATGAAAAAAAGGCGCGTTTTATTAACGGTGATCGATGAATTGCAGGTGTACGACAGAGAAAACGTCGGGACGTTGAAGCCTTTTCTGGAGATGTTGGAGGCCTTTCAGATGACTTCGATTTTCAAGCTGGCTTGGCCCAGTTTGACAAGCGACAAATTTTCTCTGAGATACGCGAAGCAGATAGCACGGATCCCGAGACCCTTCTTGTTGCCTTAAACAAGCGGCGGCCGCATCAACATTTTCATGCTCACCTGCAGCAAAAGCTTGGGGTGCACGAAAATGTGCTCGATGCGGCACCCAGCGGCGATGAAACAGGGAATGATGCTGAAGTGGAGAGTGAATTGGAAAGTGAAGGATTTGGCGATGTTGACGGAACGCCCAGAGATGGGAAGAAGTTGATGCTCAAGACCATCATTGGTGTTCCCGTGCCAACGGTCACACCGCAGGAAATGTTGGAAATTGAGCGAATAGCGAGTAAGAGTCCGTGCTCCGTGCTTTGAACCTCTGGAACGTGGGCGAGGCTTATTGGGATTCGCAGTCAGTGAAACGGGGCCAAGCGAGGAGCAAATGATCGAGAATGGCGGTCGTGGAGCGGCGATGTTAGTTTTGCAAGCATTGGGTATGTTAAATTTCCTATGCGATCTCAGGCTTGGGTCGTCTGAGAAAACTGCGACCTGGTTAAGGGGGCGGACGGCGAATCAAGCCTGGCAATCACAACGAGGGACCGCTTGTGGTGGTCCTGGCAGGCAATAACCAGATTGGCGCATACGGGCTCTGCGCGGCGCGCCATTTGGCGAACCATGAATGTAACGTTATCGCTTGCGTGGTTGGAGGAGAGGCGGAGCTGATCAACGTAGGTCCTCGCAAAAAGCCACTACTTATTTTTCATATCCTGACACTATGTTGTTCAGACCCTGGCCTACCAGCAGAAGATTTTCGTGCCAACTGGGGGGAAGGTCTCAAAGGGTGTTGTTGGTTAGTTGGGGGTCGACGTTGCAGTCGTTGCGTCAATGCCTCACACTCTTTCTTGCAGATTTACCACACCCTTCTAGTCAGCCCGTCGACCTTATTATTGACGCGCTGCTGGGCAGTCAGCAAACAATTTTGGATCTCAGTGAGGGCGATAAATACCTCGTTGGGGATCTGATGCGTTGGGCGAATGAAAACAAAGCGCCTGGTATATGCGATGTTATCGACTGGTTCATATAGAGTTACCTGCAGATTTTCTGATTATTTGGTTTGATTTATTTTTCCTGTTTGAAGTGCTAGCTATTGACATGCCAAGCGGGATCAACGCGACCACCGGTGAGGGAGAAGTGGTTTGCAGTAATCTGAGCATCCGAATCAACTTATGTGGATTTGCAGGCCACCCCGTCTCCCCATCAAATCACGTCAACGCCAAGTGGACTTTGGCTCTTGGTCTTCCGAAAACGGGGCATCTTCGGGCACGGGAGGCGGTTGGCGAATTGTTCTTGGCGGACATCGGGATTCCGCGAGTTGTGTTCCAAAAAGGCGCTAAAGCCGGGAGGGTGAAGTACATGCCGCCGTTTGCTGATAAATTCTTGGTCGGCCTTGAACTTGCCGGAACTGGGGCCGATGCACTTCAATGAAACTCGGTTCCCGGAACTAGGCAATGGCTCATTTGTGTATATACTGCAACAAAATAACACATGCATTGATGCCCACGAGACATTGCTGCTCAAAGAGACGTCTCAGTCATTGACTTCTTCCAACAACCCGAAGCCCCGGCATTTTTCTTCCTTCTCCTCCTCATCCTCCTCATCCTCCTCCTCATCATCTATATCCTTTGCATCGTCCTCATCATTGTCGCCAGCGCCCCGTTCTATGCGCTTGCTCCCACCTCTTGTGTTATCTTTCAGGTACTTGTTCGACGCATTGCCAGTACCAGGACATTTTCGATTCGAGTAAAATCCGGGCGGAACGAAGCTCAACAAAATCCTCCCGTCATTCACCATCCTTAAAATCGCATTCGCGCTTCTGTACACATCTGGTCGTGCAGCCCTGCTCGTCAAGAACCCCTTCATCAAAGCAAAAGCCTCGCACATGTTCCATGCCGACCATTGGAAGGCTTCGGCTCGCGGGTTGTTGGACGGATCTTGATCTGGATGATGTAGCGACAAAATGTCTTCCAGCGGCACACGTTCAGCCAGATACTTAATTGCAGTGTATGGTTCTTGCACTTGAGCAATGCGATACATGCCCGATAGAATCTGAAGAAATTTTTTAAGAAAAAAAAACCGATCCTTCAATGGGTAGGCATTTTGAACATTTACCTGAACCGGCTTGGGAAGGAGGGCTGGAAATACCAGTCCCGGGCAATCGCAAAGTCGAACTTCGCTCGTCAAGTGAATAGTCTGGAAATGCTTTGTGTGCCCGGGAGTGCGGGATGTCGAAACCACCTTTCGCCCAACGATCGAATTTATCAGCGACGATTTCCCGACATTTCTATCAACAACAAGTTAAAACTGATGGCTGGCCGGACTAACAACTACGCCAAAACAGGTTCACTCACGGATGCCCTGTTCATGAAAGAACCCATTTAAATTTGAAACTCTCGTCCAAGTTCGGATTAATCAATAACATACCCAGTAGTCCTATGGTGATCATGTTGTTGTTCAGCTCATGTTCCTCCGGAGGGAAATCTTCTGTCAGTAGCTCTAATGAAGTGTGAAGAGCCTGGTGAGCGACAATAGTAGGACATCGCAAGGCCCACCTTCCTCATTTTCGTCCTCGTCACTGGTGCCCTCCTCCTCGTCTTCCCCTTCCTCACACCCCGCCTCGACCAATTCAAACTGCTGCCGGCGTCGTGAGCGACCCAAAAATTGGTCTTCCTTGTCCCTCCCCGCCATCTTCGCCTTTTCGGAATCTGCCCTTTCCTTCAATTCTGCGGCAGCTTTGGAAATAAGAGCCTCCCAGTCCACGGCAACCTCGTTTTTGACAAGCTGCACATCGCGGCATGCTTTGAGGACATCAAGTACGCCAACTGCGCGGTAGTATCGTTTATATCGGCGACGGACACGAGATTTCAGAACAGCTGCACTGAAGTTTTAGGACATTTAATACATTAGCGGAAGTACCAAAGATTCCTACCAGCTGCAGATGCTGTCTGCAAAAAGCCATCTGCCGGGTAACAACTGAACGCTGCTGTTAGTAAGCCTGGAAATCTTTCCTTAAAGTAGGAGCTCCATGCTGCAATAGCGTCTTGGCCAACCAGGTCAATCTGGTGAACAACATCAGTTTAGTGTAAAACATAAACGTACAAGATACGAATTGCCTACAACCTTGTTGAACACCAGTACAAGCTTCCGTCTCAATCCATTTACCACATACTGGTAGAGGGAAGGCGGAAAATGTAAAACGGGGTGGCGTGCGTCGACCACAAATAGAACGATATCAGAGAGTTCCGCTACCCGCCAAAGCTGCCGCCACACCTGCAGGACGTAACAATTATGGAACGCGGTCATACACGTGTGCGGTGCAAAGCCCCCAAATACCTCCAAGTTGTGTTCAAAATAACTTAGATCCTCCGCGGGATACTTGCCGTAAACTGTGTCCATCCAGTTCCGAAAGTACTGTTCTTCTCGCGTCTCGACAACCGCTTTTGATTCCCCGGGCTTCCATTGTGGACGTTTTGGGATTTCAATGACCCCGTGCTCAGAGTAAAGATCATCCAAGCTAACTTCCAATGCCGTCTACATCGGAGTGGTGAGCGGGAGATTGGGCGCAGATGACCACATTGAAAGGGGTACCTCCGGCAATCTAACAATAGGTTGCATACTCTCTCGTTTGCGTAGTTCGACAATATTCGGGGGCAACTTGGCAAATACAGATTCCAGCCTGATAAAAGCGAGTCAAAACATGCATAGCCGCAGCAATTGGCCAAAAGAAGGTCATGAAATCAACCTTCTGGATGCCGGCTCCTTGCTCCCCGGTCCTTTCGTTCCACTGGCTCTCTCTTCCTCCCCCGCAGGAGTCCGCTGCGTAATTCCGGCTTGAGAAGCCCTATTGGTGCCATTATCTTCAGCCTCCTTCTCCTCTGTAAACGAGTACTGGTGTGCTGCGGCCCCCGCCGCTCCTTGTTTGAACGTATGGTCTGATTAAGGTCACTTCTTTGCGAATTTCGGGTCGAACGTCTTCCCCTACCCACCAGCATCACGTTCCCAATCCCATTTACCGTCCTTCTTTTTTGTCCTCTTTTCCAAAATCTGGGCTTTTTTCTGTTTGTGCGAGAATGGTTTCTTCCGATGGGCCGACATGGCTACCTCGAGGATGGAGTGGATGGAGGGGAAGGGCACATGTTGGACGCGTTCGGGCAGACACCCCGTAAGCCGTTCCTGAAAGTCTTCGCCCCCAACTCATGGCGTCGCGAACATTGCTGCACCGCCTTCACCTCCGCGGATTCTTGAATCCATCAGTACGTCCCAGGCTGAAAAGCTTCAGCTCGACGGCAATAAGCATGGCAGATCACAGGTGCATCCCGTCTGGTAGTCTTTTGAACACCATGAGGATTCTGATACTTGTGACCTCTAGCTCTGACGAGGAGAGTCCCCGAAAGATCAAAGTTTACACGCGAACCGGCGACAAAGGTGAATTGATTCTCAGGAGTCAATTCATGTTATCCTAGAAGATTAACGCGGTAGACAAAGGGACTTCGTCTTTGTTTACGGGAGAACGCAGACTGAAGGATGATGCGATTTTTGAGGCGTTGGGTACCGTTGATGAACTGACGAGTCTCATTGGGTACAGTCTATTGAAGATGTGCTGGAGATCTTTGGTTGCATGAAGGAATCTATGAACTGAGGGCGGTCGAATAAAGTTTGGCTAAAGAGTACTGCGACGAAAACGGTAATGGGCTTTCACCAAAACTGGAAAAGGTATGCATGCAATAATGGCTATTTAGGGCGAAATACTGATTCTTGGTGTGTGCAGATTCAATGTTTGCTCCAAGATGTAAACTCAAACATAGCCACCCCACGATCCAACGCAAACGAGGCACGTCTAGGTAAGAGAAGCGCTTGTAGTCTTATTTTCTCCTAAATGAGTTCACGAACGTTCGTTGCCTTCAATAACAGCTCGCACGGAATTCGATAAGGATGGATCGCTCGTTACCGAGGTTGAGCACTGGATTGATGAGTTAGACACTCACCTTCCTCCTCTCAAAAATTTCATTTTGCCAGTAAGATGCACTACGTTTGGCCGTCCCCATCAATCTGTCGGCAAGGGTGTTGACGATTCTTTTCCTGTTTTATTAGTCTGGTGGTAAGGCTGCATCCACTCTCCACGTAGCCCGTGCCGTCTGCCGCCGCGGAGAGCGGAGGGTTGTGCCACTCGTACAGGAAGGAATCACGGATGCTAGCGCAGGGAAATACTTGAACAGGTCATTTGCACGGAAACTCTCCTTCGTGTGCTTAGCAAGGCTCTTATGAGTTTCGTTTGATTAGGTTGAGCGACTTCTTGTTTACTGCAGGAAGATATGCAGCGAAGCAAGAGGGCAGGCAAGAAACCATATATCGCAAGGTTACATAAAAGAAATGAGAAAAACGAGCAGCATCGAAGTAAAGGGAGTTCCGTCTATTACTGAATATCACTTAAGAGGATGATTATGCAAACAAGGGCCGAAAACACAAATCAATCCAAAGTGAGTCTGAAGGCATGAACTGTGGCCCTCACACGCTCATCTCCCGAATCATCTGGAAACATTGGCGTCCACGTCTCTTCGTAAAGTTTCTCAACCTTGAAGTTGAATGGCTCCGCGACAGCCAGTTCGAAAAACTTCAAATCACGATCTAACCATTTCACCACATGGCTGCCATGCGGGACTGGTCAACAAGCAATTCTCATCTGTTTCACATGAAATGGTGGACATCAACTCGCTTACTCACTGGGTGAACGTGGTAATCACCTGGCCTCCTGGGGCAATGCATGCTTTGCATGAGTCCAGTAGCTGAACGTGCTGGTTGTGGTTGAAAATCAGATCCGCTAAGAGAATGAGATCAAACCTCTCATCAGGACCTCCCAGCGCTTCGAAGAGATAATCTGGCGGTTGTCCCCATTGGAAGCCCTGAAGCGAGTGGTCAATATCTCTGCAACAAGTCATGCCAAAACAAACACCTTGTTACCTCTATTTTAATGATACCTTTCGCCAACGCATCTGGTGCGTTGGCGTTTGCGTTGAATTGCATATTGTTGAGTAGTTCAGGATCGGGATAATCAGTGATTACGACCTTGTTAGCTCCGTTGATTGTACAGATGATTGAGGGTAATGAAGCTGCCGCTCCCAGCTCCAACACGCTTCATTTAATTTAGATGTTTGTCAATAACTGCAGCACAACAGAGCATAGCACAGGGGCTTTTACCGTTTTCCTATGCACAGATCCTTGTGCTTATCCAGATACTTGGTCATCGACAAACCAGCGTTCCATAGCTTATGCGCCCACAAGCTAATTCTCGTTAGAAATATCCAGGCGTCCATAATCGGTTACCAAAGGACGTTTGATACCTATGTTTCCCAATCAATCGTACTTGTAGCTGTGCGGGAGAACCCGGACTCACATATTCCGATTCCCGAGTATAATCCTCAAAAGTTGGAGGCTGCAAATGGATAGGATACATGATCAAAGTGAAGTGACTGACCGAAAGCAACGAGGCGGAACATACTGGAGTGGGAGGCCTGAAGTCTTTTGGTTCCTAGAAGTCAGTAGTATCGAAAGTGAAGCAGAGATCTCACCGGTTATATCGCACCTCAAAGATATCCGCAGGAAGCTCGAAGTCATCGTTCTCTACCAGCTCAGGGTGGGTCTCGGGGGTCGACATTGGGGGCAAGATACAGGGATACTGTAAGGCCACTAAGGCCAGAACAAAAATTGATACCCTCCATCGTCTCAGCTTGTTACACAATAAAGCCTTACGTGTGACAAGGCAGGACGGAGACGGACCATCCGGACCATAGTCGCCTCCATCGTCTCATCGCCCTCACATTCCATCTTTAACGTTTCTTTCGCCGCGCGTACCGTATTTACGTGTTGTTCGACTTGCGCCAAACTCTTTTTGTGGAACCATAGCAGCGCAAGGAAGTAGGCCGCAGAGTGCTTAAATAGGTCGCAGTTTCATCACGCTGCGTTTGTTTTGACACAGGCTTCTCCCCATTTCAGATATGCTCAGTGGGTTCTTTATATTCAACGCGAAAGGGGAAGTCCTTATTTCTCGACTATATCGCCCAGATATAAAGTACGTACATGATACCGTGACAAAGCAGGAACGGGTGTCGCTGGTGTGACGCCCAACGGCGGTGGTGGAGCCGCCGACTAGGGCACCACTTAGTGTATGCTGCGGCCAAGAAGACTGCCTATCTTATGAGCATTGCGAATGTTACTCAACCGAAAGCTTCTACTATCTCACGCTTCTGTCGTGGTTCCAGGCGGTCTGTGGCGGACGTCTTTCGGATACAGGTCATCTCGTCCACGGATGTTCGATCCCCCATCACAACCCTAGGCAGCATGTCTTTCTTCCACGTCCGGCACGAAAACATATACCTTGTTGCTGTTACCAAAGTCAATGCGAATGCGGCCCTTGTGTTCGAGTTTTTGTACAAGGTCGTAGGTCTTGGTAGATCATATTTTGGAAGATTTGATGAGGAAGCTGTCAAGAACAATTTTACGCTGATATATGAGTTGCTGGATGGTAAGGGGAGTGGACAGAGTAGGATTTGCTTTGGGGCGTCACGACTGATGTGATGCGTTGTGCATTTCCGTAGAGATCTGTGATGCGGGTTTTCCCCAAAACACGGAGGCAGAGACGCTAAAACTGTATATCACAACCGAGGGCGTGAAATCCGAAAAGGCGCTGGTACGGAAAAACAAATCGGAAAACCTTGCTGTTCCTTCTTTTTTCTGTTGGACAAACACTAAGTATCCGCACAGAAGGACGAAGGGTCAAGAATTGCAATCCAGGCGACCGGAGCGGTGGCATGGAGGCGACCAGATATCAAATACAGAAAGAATGAAGCATTCATTGATGTCATTGAGAGCGTAAATTTGTTGATGAGTGCAAAAGGTAGGTTCTCTCAGCCTGGCGAATGGTTTGGGGGACGATCTTCACGTATGTTGTTGCTTTTCAAGGCACTGTTCTTCGAGCGGACGTATCGGGGTCGATTATGATGAGGGCGTATTTATCGGGAATGCCTGAATGTAAATTTGGGCTAAATGATCGCGTTTTGTTGGAAAAGGAGGGGAAAATAGGCGCGGTGGGAGGAAGTCGAAAGGCTCCGGGGGCAGTCGAGCTTGATGATTGTCAGTTCCATCAGTGCGTGAAGCTGGCAAATTTCGAGCAAACGCGCACCATCAATTTCATTCCAGTGGATGGGGAATTTGAACTTATGAAGTAAGCAGTTGTTAAAATGGCTGCGAACATGGTCGAGTTTGATAGTCGGGCTGACGTTTTTTCGCCGACTACTCTGTGTGATAGGTACAGGACGACGGAGAACATTAATCTACCCTTCCGAGTGCACGCCGTTGCGAACGAAGTTTCAAAAACGAGCGTAGAGTTCAAAGTTGCCGTCCGCTCGCAGTTTTCTAACAAAGTCTATGCTCAAAATGTGGTCATCAAAATACCCGTTCCCACGAATACATCCGGAGCGAAAATCATCGTCACTGCGGGCAGGGCGAAATACGTTGGCAGCGAAAACTGCTTGGTTTGGAAGTGGGTGTTCAAGCGATGTGAATGAGCTTGATTTAAAAAGCGGGGGGTTGAACCTTTTGGTGCCTTCAGAATTGCGCGGTTCCAAGGACAGCAAGAGTATCTGTTCAGTGCCGAGGCAGAGCTTACAAGCACCACAGTAAAAAAAGCTTGGTCGCGACCACCAATATCTATGGACTTCCAGGTGAGGTGCAGGTTGGGTTCAAGGAAGCATTTGAATCTCAGCAACCTCATTCTGTGGCACCTAGGTTCTCATGTTTACGGCTTCCGGTCTTATGGTACGATTTCTGAAGATTTTCGAAAAGAGCAATTATCCGAGCGTAAAATGGGTACGGTACATGACAAAAGCTGGATCATATCAAATACGAGTGAGTATTTCCGCTATGTTTGCGTCATTTGACATCCATTAACCATTCCTTCATGACCGACATTATTTTAGTTTTGAGAGATACGGGATTTTGGTCTCTTGAAGCAAAATGTAATAAGATTGATCAATTACGTGTTTTGCCGCTACTTGACTAGCGCATAGAATTCCTCAAGCGAAAGTCCTAAAGGAGTTTTTGATGGCATCTGGTCCGGTCCCCTAACGACTCTACATGCCTCAGATTTGAAACCGCAGCTGCGTGATTTCTCTCCGTACAGTGTCGGCATGCACCTGAACCGTCTCCATTGCCCAGCACCCGTCTTCTCTTACACGGTTTTCAAATTGCCGTAATGATCCGGAACATCCAAAGTAATTTGTTTTTGCGGCCACATAGCTGATTCAAAGGGAAGGAGCGTTAGATGCATCAGGATGCGTCTCAACCCAGCAACTGCTTTGTGGTCGAAAAAGCAAACTCTACGTACACGACACCGCCCGGTTTGATGATAGTCTTTATCAGTGTCAATAATCTGTCATGCGCCTCGGCAGCATAAATGCTTTCGGACGTCAAAATGATATCGTACTTATCGGTGTGGGTAATTTGAGAAAATTCGGTTGTCAAACGGCCCCAATCACCAGACCAATAGCGGGCCGGTATGGTGTCCAAATCTTTGAAGTGAATTTGGGCATCAAACATGCCAGACGAATCGATGTTAACTTGGGAGGATGAAAGAGTGGTGTTGAGGAGGACGTTGGGTATTGTTACGAGCTGGATGACATCGTCGTTCTAGGAGGGCAACGATTAAGCACTGAGAGTTGCAGGCGGGATACATCTGTTTCGGCGTTTGGGAACGTACATAGTCTTGGAAATCCACCGCAGCTCCTTGCATCAAGCAGAATATGCCTGGCAATGCCGATCCGCACCCTAGCTACTTTGGCAAAATGGGATACCATCATTTGTCAAACCCCAAGAATCTTGTTTCGAATGGGAGGACAACCGTTCCTCGCATTACCTCCATGATTCGTTTGCCAGCTAATGATGAAGGATCCAACTCGGCCAAAAAGTTCACTAAATCGATGGAACATTCCCAGGTCTTTAAACCGCCTGTATGTAGCATCGTCACTCTGGTGTCAGTTCCGTCAAACGTGGCCAAGCCCAAACACTACAACACACCTTCGTAGACTCCCCGTACCAAATCCGTTTGGGCAACGATTGCACGGGCAAGGGTATTGTTATTACCCCCGTCCTTTCCGTCGTCCATTTCGTCCGTCGAAGCAATTTCAAATTTGATATCCGAGACGTGGCGTTTGTACAGAGGTGTGCGGGCTGCGCATCGTACTAGTTCGGCCACCACGGCAAGACATTTGGTTCTCTAAAAGTATCCGGTATGGGTCGGGGAGTTAACACGGGGGGTTGCCCAAGGAAAGTATCGCAAGTAAAAGAGAGGGCTATATGAGCAATACTAACCAGTTGATGGTTGAGGGTGAAGAGTTTGGCGGGAGCAGCGGGGACATCCTCGACCGCTTGTGTTTCATTATACACGTGAGAGTTCCGTTGCTCGGCCCCAGAATCCTAGTACGAGATTGAGGAACCCCGTTTTGCGCAGGAGAGGGGAAGTTACGGGGCCGTGATCTTACCGGTGAACCGAAATTGAAGAGGAACGTCATGGCGGCTGGAAGGGGGACCGCAGCAGAGAGGTTCAATGCGGAGTTCAAAAGGCCTTTCATGTGTGGCTTGGAGCAAAGCACCGTTCGGACATTTTCGGACTTCAAGCAGTCCTGGGTCAAGTTCTTTATTTAAAGTTACAATGTAGCGACGCAAGTTTGTTCGTCGCTAGGAACGACTTTGAATCTTTCGACACTTTTCTCCGCCGCTTGCGCTTGTCGAAGGAATGCATTTTCTTAAGGACGGGAAGGAGTCCCCTCAGAGTCTCAGTCTCCCTTTGTGGTATTGGATACCCTACAGTTGGTGATGGCCTCAAGCCACACACACCAGCCACTTTGAAGAATTTTCGCGTTTGGAAGCCCACCTTCAATCAATCAATCAGAAAAGAGTCTGAAGAGAGAGCAACAACAAACAACAAAAGAACGAAAGACCCTCCCTCATCACAACAAAAAGTCGCTGCCAATCAGATCTCCTGCGATCTCAGGGCCCCGCGATCTGATCTACTCGCTCTCGACCGCTGTTCCAGCGCTAACTACTATGCAACTACAATGTACCGCTTGCCAACACCCGCTGCACCGGCAACCACGACAGGCTCCTTCCCGCCTCCACCCACGTTTGCCAACAGATATCTCAACCGCCGCCCTCTCTTTGTAAAGTCGCTCTCGTCCCTCTCCGCCGCCGTGTCAAGGTGGTCAGACGAATACCTGGCCCAACAAATCCCAAACGCACTAGGCGCTGACACCCAAGAGTCCATCGTTGATGCATCAAAGGGTATCCTCAAGGTGCTGCTGTCATCCGACGGACGCCGCTTCTTGGATGATAGACGATACACGGACAAAGTGGATATGGACGTGCAAGAACTGTTGCGGCGGTGCGGGACTGGCGGGGTTTGGGATCATGCTGCGGCTCAGGCCGCTGCGGCGGCGGGGGAAGGGGAACAGCGTGTGTATTACAGGGGACATTTGTCGCAGAGCATGTTGGACGATTTGAATATCCCGGGATTGCTGGATGGGATGTTTGGTGCCACTGCGTCTCCCAAAAGTGGTGATATTGCGAGCGAAGGAGAAGAAACTGGGTTAAGGCGTGACCGTCCGACCGTTGCTCCTCACCTCGTCCGCTTGTGGGTTTCCACGGCTGGATGCGTCACTCCCCTCCATTACGATCGCTGTCATGGCTTGTTGCTCCAATTACGCGGTACAAAAAGATTCCTCGTGTTTCCGCGCGACGACGCGGCCAATCTGTACTTGCAGGATGGCGTTTCCGGTCCTTCGCACGCAAGCAAAGTGCGCGGGGCGGATCGAGTGTTGTCTGGCACGGGCGATGAGGAGGAGGTCAGCGATGTGGTGCGGAGGTTCCCAAAAATCACCAGTACCGATCCGCTGCTCGTCACCTTGAAGCCTGGAGATGTCTTGTACACCCCGCCAGGATTTTTGCACGAGGTGACGAGCTTGACGGGTGGCATTAGCGTCACAGTTCCTTGGGATATGAACAAGGACGAATTGGACGATTTGCCGGCATACATGGCATTTTAGAGTAGTTGTGGGCAGCACTTGCGCCGTACCCCTAGATTGTATATCACACGTAGATGTAGACCAACTTCTAAATAACCAATTCCATCATTTTTTCATGGATCATGTTTCTCGATGTGCTCCTATGAGATTCCTTCATTGATAATTTACAATACGTGAATGTGAAAGTTGGCACTAAAGTGCACCAAAATGGCGTGAATTCCTATGCTTGAGTCAACTTGATACCCCCCGCGAGCTCCCACCCATATGCAACTTAGCGCAAAGTAGCCTGGGATTCTTGCGGATACATCCCATACCTCCCTGCCTCCACATCAGCCACCATCCCCGGCGCAGCCATGGAAGGCCTCAAATCAACAATGAATGTGGCAATGTAAGCTCCGTAGAGAACAGCCACGACCCACTCGAAAATGGCTGAGATGGAACGCTCAATGTTACAACTGGGTGGTTCGGACGTATCGGTAGAGGTTGTTCCGGATGAACTCCAGGATGAATTTGAAGAACAAACGGACATGAGGACAATCATTGCAACCGATAAAACTGAAATGGGCGAAACAAATCCAGGTTAGGAAAAGAAAAGTGTCGGATTATATGCGCAGATGCAGATCGAAGCGAATAACAACGAAAAAGGGGTATTGTACTCACGAATGGCAGCCAGAACAATCATCAACTTTAACCCAAAACTGACCCTCAAGTCTTTCCGCCCTAGGTGGTCCTTCCTCAACCACCGGACCTGCGCGACGCTGAATATAGCGCTCAGCGCCAAGCACACCATAAACGCCAACGTAAACGCCCAATGCATGGAATTATGATAATGAGCGTCAAAGATGGTCAAGAGGGTGAGCGAGGCGGCGGAGAGGATGCCAAAAATGATAGCGAAGATCGAGTGGACGTGTTCACGGGAGCGGGTGAAAGCCGGCGTACGGCCCGCATGGCGGAAACGAAAGTCGAGGAGGAGGGTCAGGATGAAGAGGAAGGAGGAAGTGGCAGAGCCCGCTATAAAAAGAGGTTTGTATTTTGCGCCTGCAGGAATTTCGGAGCGTCCCGTGAGTGGGGTCTCTTTGTTTGGGTTTCACACTTTCAGCCAAAAAGAAATAAAAAACGCACCAACGGACGAAATATACACAACATCCGCATCGTTCGCTTTGTATCTAGGAGTACCGTTCACAAGCCATAGCACAAGGAGAGCCACCACAGTTCCAATCCAGACAATCTGATTATCATCAAAACCAGAGAATGAAGACGGTTAGAATGCAACTGCTACGCGAGCATGGTAGATAAAAATCGACCGGGCCCTCCGGGTGTAGAATGGACTGCGCACCCACCGCAGACAGGGCGGGTACCCAAGACCATCCTAGTATGCGGGCCATTTGCCAATGTGGGTTTTGAAGTGAGGTACAGATTGGTTTAAAGAGGCAAGAGAATGGAGTGGGAGTATATATATGTAGGTGCCGATAGGTTATAACTACTATCTTTATTTTGGTTCCGATTGACGTGAGTGGGAATCGGATGTTGGACGCGTTCCCCCTCATTCCCATACGTCATCTTCCCCTCGTGGGACACTTCGCGAAGATATCACGTTCTGTCCTTTCTGTCGTCCTTCTATCTACAAAATCCGATGCACCAGAAAAGCTTGTAACAAATCGGCATACAGGCATGGGTAGGTACTTGGACATTAATTACGACTTGCGTGCGTCAAAAATATGCCGAAAAGGTATCCCGTTCACTGCGCACAACTGCACGGTGAGGCTGCGTGTGTCCGAGAAACTGGGTCCAAGTGGGTAATCCAGCGCACCAGGATTCTGGATCCAAAACCGGCCCTGGGGACACTTGGGACGCGGCGTCCGAATTAATCGCGATGGTCCAACACCACTTCCGCTCCCACGAAATCTCAATTCCAACTCCACCCGCATGCGTTAGCTTCCCATACCCATACCCTTTTATTACCTCCGCCCCTAAAACAAATCACCTGGGTTCCCACCAAGGTTCCCTTTTAAAAGAGTTGCCTCCCCCGCCCATTACAGCAACGGTGAAACAATGACGGCCACCGCTTCCTCTTCCGCCGACTCGGCGGCTTCTCGCGCAACTTGGCGTTATTTGCAGGTCGGCACAGAACCCGAAACGCTTCCAGCGCCCTCACCAAGGGCCGGTCACACTTTTGTTTTCAACCCAGTCGGCAACGAGTGCATTTTATTTGGAGGGGCAAGTCACGAGGACGGCCTCTACGACAGTGTCCAGATTTTGGACCTAGGTACTGTCTACCCGTTTCCGACCAAGAGCGTCCAGGTTGTATTCAGAAGTGAAAACTTACCGTCCGGCTTCTCTACAGCGAGTTTGGTTTGGCGAGAGCCAAAGGTGATTGAGCAGGCTGGGAACAGTCCGGGAGCTACTGCCCCTGCGCGATATGAACACAGTGCGCTCGTTGTCAAATCTGGAGACGAACCCGCGCAAATGCTTGTCCTTTACGGCGCTGGAATGGGGCTGACCAATGATGTGTGGGCCTTGGATTTAGGTAAGTGGAGTATGTGGGGTGGCTAGTGGAGCCGAGAACTGCAAAGCCTCGCACCCACACTGATGATTGCGAATGTCTTAATATGGCAGAAACGTACCGCTGGCGGGAGTTGAAAACACGAGGCAAAAGGCCATGTGCCCGTACTGTCCTCTCCGTAGGTCATGTCGTCGTTCACAACAAATCGAAAGGAACCAAACGAAACCGCATTTACATGTTTGGTGGCGGTGAGGCTGGGGATCGACCGGTGGATGACACCGCGGTGTACTGTCTCGACTATGGTTCGTGCGTTTTTTTTATCTCAATGGTGCTTTCCTATTCAAAGTCCTCGCCTCAAACGGTTGTCTTTACATTTATTCCAGAGTCGTTAATGTGGATCCAGGTCACCGCGCCCGGGAAGGGACCGGCCCCAAAGCCCAGATTGGGTCACTCTTTCACTGCCATAGGAGACAAAATCTTTCTGTTTGGCGGCTCCAACCCAGAACGCGAACACGACGAGCTTTGGCAATTTGACACAAGTAAGATGACTCTCCAATAGTGGTAATTTTTTCGTTGTCCCTCATTTTTCTTGGTAATTTGTAGCTACTAACAGCTGGACCAATCCCATGACGACGGGTGACGCCCCGTCTGCGCGTTCCGGCCACACCGCGACAGCAGTTGGGAAATACTTGGTTCTTTATGGTGGCCTTACCAGGTCCCCGCGACCAGAAGTTTTCGATGAGATCTACCTTCTGGACACGGGTGAGTTCCAAGAGTCATTCCGACCTTGTTTCCTTATTATGCGCACGATTGACGCTGTAATATCTGCCTTTGTACCTCTCGCCGCTGCCAACCAGACTCTTTTGTTTGGACAAAACTGGATGCTGCTGCGGAACCTCCTGGCCCTCTCGGGCCACGACTGGACCATGACGCGTGCTTGGTGACGACTGTTGGGAAAGGCTCGGAGGGTGGGGAAGATGCGGGACACAGGTCTTTGCTATTCTTCGGCGGCATGGACCTGCAGGGCATGTACCAGAGCCTGTACGAACTGAAGCTGGAATTGTGAACAAGCGACTCTGTATCTTTTTGCATGTCATTGTGCGTCTCTCTCCCGTTTTTTATTTCGCGTCTGGATTCAGGAAGGCCAAACACAGCGAAATGGCATGGCTTTTTCTGTCCGTTTTACTTTTTTTATGAATATGAACTATCAGGTGCTCGGGGTTCCCTCCTCCACAGGAATTGAACTATGAAAGAACGATGTCGTCATGAATAGAAATACAACAGCTACGATGAGAGCGTACACTATGATCCTCTTGGTCGTCAGTCGACCGTGCCATGACCTATATACCCGGGAAACATACTTTTAGTGTACTCTCGTAGCCCGAAAATGAACGAATAATATGCTGTTATCTAACCACAGCTGTGAAAAATACTCTGTCCTGCTCGCCCGCCGCCCGTATTTGTCATCATCTCCGTCCCGCAGTAATGATCTTTGACTTGGTTTCCGGGGAATGCTCCGTCCTGCACCATCATCGGGTAAGGCATCGACACGAACAAAGCAGAAGCGACCTTCCAACCCACCATCTGATACTGGCTCGTAAATGGACTGGCGCGGCCCACCCGATACAGGTATACTTATTTGAGTGGCGCCATTGGAGGAAATAACGGTGGAAGGGGATGGGAGGGAAGGGCTGCTGGCAATTCTATTGTAATCCAATTGCGCTTCTGACGCTCCCAGGGGCTGAAACGAATCAACACATGATTCTGGTTGCCCGGCCTTCATGCTGCATATTGTACACATTGTGCTTACCAATCGCTGTTTTCGCAGAGGGCCAAGGTGTTGGGCCCATTTCGCGTCCTGAAAGACGAGTCGAACGTTTTCTGCAATTTGGGATGTCGCGGCGTCTGGAGGTATTATGGGCATGTTACAAGTTGGACAGCTATATCCCGCTGGAGCAGTGGTATCGGGAAGGCGACTGCAGAAATCGTTGAGACACTGAACATGGAAAAGATCTGAAGAGCCAAAATGGGTCATCAGAAATGAAGACTGGTCCGTGAGTGCCAAATACTTCAACTTCCAAAACCAACCGAGGCAGCATAACCGAACGACTTCTCCTTGATCCAAACCAACTTTACATAGGCCACAAACAGGCTCGTAATCCGAGTCCTGCAGCCATTGAAGATACGACCGCACTGGGAGAGAACCGCCTGTCAATCACCCCCCAGACACTGAATTGCTAAACCAAGTCTTCAGACGCAACAACGAACCTATGCACTAATCCAAGCAAATGTCAACGAGAGGAAGTCAATCACACCAAAGGAGACTGAAGCCCGTAAGAGAAACACGGAACCTTTGCCGCTTACCTTTGGATGTTCTTGAAGAATGCAACGCTCACACACGTTTTTGCGGTGCTCAAAGCAAACTGTTTTTGCAGGTTAATACCAAGAGAGCACATACGGGGGAGTCTTTCACCCGAGAGAAAGTGATAGTGCACTTACAAAGGTTTGTGACTGTCCTGCATTTACAGAGACCCATTTTCGAAGGCAAACCAATTGGCCGGGTTAATGGGGAAGGAAGTTCACACAGCTTGGTGTTGGTGTTGTGCTTGTGGGCTGGATACCTGTCCGATTTCAAGCCACAGTGAGCCACCAACCAGCCCAAGTCATTTTACCAGATTGACTTAACTTATGTTTCTGAGATTTTTTGAATTTCTGAAATTTTCCGAAATTTCCTGAGATATACTGAGATTCCACGACCTTGTGGTCCAAGTAAGAAATATAAGTAACTACGGTGAAGACAAGACAGGAACCATCTTTCCCGCCTATTAAATTTTACACGATGGTGCGTTACAATGCAATGTAATGATGGCTGTACGGAGCTGGCATGGTTTGGATCTTTTCATCGCTTCAGGAGGACCAATACTTCCAAAGGAAAGGCAGAGTCTCAAACAGCAGGATTGTCCAAAGAACAGCCCGAAAATTTCGATTGCCCAATACCCTGAGACGTACAGTACGTAGCCATAGAGCTTCTTTCTTGGCGTACCTGTATTCCCGATGGGTGTGGGATGACGCGTCTGGGAACCCCATCTGACATCCTATGAACTGGAATCTTGGGAGTATCTTACATGTCAATATTTGCACCAAAAGCATTGCATTTGTTAAATAATAATGACAATTGATAGCATGTTCTAGGCATGGGTATAGGTATTATCTGTGTACATATTCCAATGCTTTTGAAGGGGGGCTTCAGCTGCTGCATGCTGCTCCATGTAAGTAGGGTGTGGCTGCCTCAAATGAAATTTCGAGGCTTTGGCCAACTCCCAAAACTTTCAGCCAACTTTCAGCTTCCAAGACACTTCTCTTCCCAGAGCAACCATTCATCCCCCAATTTCGTTCCCCCCCTCCGTCTGCCCCTCTGCCCGGCTGCTACCTAACCTGCCAACCTGCCACAGCGACCCCAATCGCCCATCTTACTGGCAGCTGCTCACCACAGCGCCGCCCCTCCCCGCGTCTGCATTGGCCACCGGCTTCTACATCACTC